>WBMZ01003481.1:0-186411 GCA_013400975.1 Atrichornis clamosus | reverse complement strand
TGGGAGCCCCGGCCCGCCCGGAGCGGTCCGCGGGCAGCGCTGGCCCGCCCGAGCCGCTCGGCCGTCGCCGCCGGTGCCTCCGCGCTCCGCTCCGCGCCTCCCCGTGCCCGTGCTGCGGACGGCGGCTGACGGCCCTTGCTCTTCTTGAGAGCGAGTGCCAGCTGCCCGGTATCCCCCCTTCAGTTTCGCCGGTTTTCCTTTCCTTTGGCTGAGCCTCGCAGCGGCGGATGAAGTGAAAAGCCGGGGAGCGCCCGGCCGGTGCCAGAATAAGCGCGGGTGCTCGGGGCCGGGACAGCGGCGCGGGCTCCCCGGTGTGTGCCAGTCACGTGAGTTATCGGTGCTGCACTGCCCGGGTGCCACTATCGCCACAGAGATGCGTGTGCACTCCCGGTGATTTCCACTGGAAACCCCACGGAAGAAGCCTGTTGTGCCACAGAAACACAGACCCTGTTCTTCTTATTAGCATTCGCTTCTTAAATGCATTGCATGAAGGCTTCAGGCCCCGTGTCTCCACCAGTGGAATAGCACAAAAGGGCTGCAAACTGTTACCACACTATTTTAACAGTATTTTCCCATTATATAGTTGTATGTAAGTCCTTAGCTGATAGATGTGATGGTAAGTTTTTAGGGATCACAGAGAAATATCCACTAGCCTTTTCAAATCACTAGGCTTTTATGAGTCATTTATTAGCCATTTTCATATAGAGATCCCTGTGGACTTAAAGCTATGTGTTATGAGAGATATATGACTCCTAAGATGATTAAACATATCATTTCTGTGAATCATTTAATTCAGATAAATATTTTCCTTTTCTGGTTTTTCAGACAACATAGTTAATGAAGTAGAGGGAAAGTTGTAGGTGAAAGGTCATCACTCCTCAAAGTTTACCCCATGGCAGTGCCTAAATGCAATACACTCCCTCTGCATAAAACAGGAAATAATTCTGCAGCTGTGTTCCCATGGAGTTAGTGGGCACTTGCTATCTTCTGAGGGGTCTTGTCCAGTACAAACGGAGAGCTGTGCTAAAACAGCTGCTGTGCTTGGAGACAGCAGCCAGTTCACAGTTCATAGCTATCTGTACACCAAATGTGAGTTCTTTTCTTTATTTCACTAGATTTGTAGTGCTTTTGCAGTCAGCTTTGGAGGTCTTCATAAAGCATTCCCAAACTTCTGACTTGTGAAAGCTTAGAAGAACTTACTTGTCTCTCCTGACTTCCCACAAATGTTGTACATTCTGTCAGCCCTTGTCAAACCCTGGAGTGTCTCTACAACTGCACCACCAAGAGATTTACGTGGTTCTGCCTGCTGGGCACAGAGATCAGAATTTGGCCCATTGTCAAACAGGATACACTATGCTGATGAAGTTTTGGTGGACACATTCAAGGAACCGTCATGGTTGCTTTGGGCTCTGACCAGACATTGTGCTGAGTAGTTGTCCCCTAGGAAGGTGTTTTTCAGTCTGAACAGCTAAACTGTACCAGCTAAACTCTTGTTTTACTGCATTTTAAAGTGTTATAAATGAAGTTCTGGTAGAAGTATATTTCACTCTGCTGTGTCTTTGCTGCAAGAACGCAGGAAAAAAAATCAAAGAATGAAATTGATGAAGCTAATCTGAAATTGATGGTCTGGTTCCTTTGAGGAGGGTGGGGTTTTTAATGTGTTGCTAACAAATCCTATACTGCTAACTTAAGAATATAGCATTTAATTACTGGTCCTGTATTCACATTGTATTTTATTCACTCTGTCTTCAAAACATTGAGACTGAAGTTGTAGGGTGACAAAAATCATCTACCACTTCTGTGAGCCTGACTTCCTGTTGACTGATGAAACATACTGGTGCTGGATTTCATCAGGGCTTTTGGTTCAATATCTGAGGCAAATGCAGTCAGATCTGCAAAGATGGTCTTTTAAAGATACTGAAGTTAAGATTTGAAGATGCCAGACCAAATTCTGGTTTCAGTTATACCGCTCAGTGGGAGCACTTAGGGACTTCCAGATGTTGTGTTTTATTCAGCAGCAGGCACAATGGTTCTGAAGTCTGAGTTGCTTGCTGTGTTGCATATGTATGGCTCTGGGGGACTTAATGAAGTTACCATCTTTTCACCATACTTGTTTGGGTTGCCAGTAACGCTGCCTTTGAAAGGCAAGGTTTTATAAAATGCTTTATGCTGAGGACTAATGATGGAGTACAAGGCTGCTCCCTTCAGGGTTAAATCTTTTCTGGCTACATCAGCTAGAATGAGCAGAATTAACCATTTTATCTTGGCTAATGGGCTGATCTCTTGGCAGACATAGCTGGGGTTGCAGTTTTGGGGCTGCCATGTGGAGCTGTGGTGTTCTGTCCAGGGCAGTGATTGTTGCCTCTGGATCTGTAGCACCGAGTGCCAGGGTGGCAGGTCTGTTGAGGTGTGTTTTCCAGGAAAACCCCTCTGGCCTCTGTGCCTTGCACACAGGGATGCTGGGATGTCACAGCCATTGCAGTAAAGTTGTGCTGTTGCCATTGTAAAAAAGTCCCACAGAACCTGAAATTTCTGGTTGAACTGTCTTTTGGTACCGGAAGTGCATATCCTCACAGAAGAGAAAAATCGGGTGTATTCAGTGAGGTCTGTTGGTTCTCATCACATCTAGCTCTGGATGTATCAGCACCTCACATACCAGTTATACTAAATCTGGCTTGTGTTGGAGTGTCCTGAAAGTGGGCACAGCTGCTGCCAAGAGTCTGCAGGTAACTGGCAGCTACAAAGCAGGGAAAGCGTAAAGGTGTAATGTGTAAAGAATTACGTGTAAAGGTGTAAAAAGTAAAGAATTAAGCCTTGTGGTACTGCTTTTGTGTATGTCCTGTATTGAATTGCAGCTGGACCTCTGCTGGTAACATTTGAACAGTACCTACTGTAGGTGCAAACCTACAGCAAGAGCATAGGGATCAAATGTCTGAACTATCTTAGAGAAAAGTGAAATGTTTTGTCTTTTAGCTCTTTAGTGTCTTCATATAGATTGCTTCTTCTTTTGTGTACTTCACTTTCACTTTTGCTCATGTTTATTCATGTAATAAAAAATAGTTGCTAGTGTTCAGCACACAAATCTGTAGAAAGAAAAAGGTTCCATTATAACCAGGAGAAATGAGTTGGCAGAAGTCAGGATGTTTGTCATTTGATGTTGTATAAGAGGAACTTCTGCAGTGCCCTGAAAGATAAAAAGTGGAAGCAGAGATTGAAGGTGGAATATATGTGTGTATCTTGCTGGTAGCAGGCGGTAACTGCAGTGTTTTGGCAGAAGTAACACACTCTACATTAATTACCCAACTCTTCAGCAGGTGGAAGGAGTGGTGCTATCAGGTGCTAATGGTGTATGGCAGTACTTCAGGTTGTTTCCATAAGTGCCTCCTTAAGCTTTGAAGTGGAAATGGCAATTCACCAGACTAGCTGGTGAAATAGATCAGCATCGTCTAGAAGGTAAATAATTTATTGTATTTTGAAACTTTGTTGCGAAATTCTTTGTCTCTTCTAATAGAAAACGCTTGTTTGAAAGTTGCTTTATGAACACTCGCTGCCACTGCCCAGGAGAGCTGAATAGCTGTGCACAAGAAGGGAAATTAATATGTCTGTTGCTTTGTTTGTGTCTGTAACTGCAGCAGTATTTTACTGGAAGTTTTTAAGATGGGGGTGGGCCAGTCAGTGCTCCTAGAAATCAGCTTGCTAGCTGCTTAGCTAATACTTAACTTCATGTTATACTATTATTTCCAGATCTCAGTTAATTTGGCTAAGTACTGCTGGCTGCAGTCCTCATCCTTTACATAGAGTATTGTGACATGGTTTTTATAAAAGGGCTGCACTGGCTCTTGCTCTTCATCTCTCTTCCACAGTTAAACAAGTTAATAACAGTCTGGAATTGGGCTGTTGCTCCACGTGTCTTTTTTTTGGCAGCGGTTTCTTTCCATCACACTGCAGCCAAGCACAGAGTTGTGGTGTCCAATGGCTCTGTCTCAAGTGGAAGGCTGGGTTACATGGCTCTCCCTTATGCACTATACGAGTTTCTCTCCCTTTTACCTTACCTGGGGCAACTAGACTTCCTCCCCGAAAGAGCAGATTCCCTTAGTTTCCAACGTGTATCTTACGTGGTATGTTCTTTACAAATAATAAAGTCTCTATTTATATTGTTGTTGTGTATTTCTGGTCTTGCATAGGTTATGAACTGGATTGTGACTCCAGTGGAGTGTTGTAGTCTCTCAGGAAGAGTAATTGTGTGTTGTTTCCAGCCTCCCAGGGAGCACCCTCTGCCTTGGTAGCTGGGTAATGGTAGCAGAGCTCTGACTGCTGACTCTGTAGGACCGTGTTGCATGGCGTTTTCCCATTATGTGATCATGCTTGAATTGGGCTTCCCTGTTGTGAATGAAATGACACTGAAAACCTTACCTGTTGAGAAGGTATGGTGTTGACTGAGCTGTTTCAAAAACAGAAACTGGGCTGTGAAATACTCCTTCTTATAAGAGTGTTCTGGTGTCTGCTGTTTGTCCAGGGTGAATCCAAGTGAGGCATTTATAGAGGCAGTGAATATATCATGGTGTTGTATACAAAATAGACTCTGTGCCTGTAGATAGGTGTGCAAGCACTCCCTTCACAGACCAGCTACCAGATTTTTTTTCTGTTTCCCTGCAGACCTCTTCATGTATTGGTTCTTTTTGGTTTTGTGTTTTCTTTGGTTAAGACCAAGGTGATAAACTGGTCAAGTAATCTTAAAAGCCTGTGCATACATAAAGCCTCATCCTGTTTCAGTGGTTGACAGAGTTTATTCATGACACCAGCATAAGGGAATATCACCTGCAGTCTGGAGCTGGTAGTTCTGTTGTTGTGAGCCTTTGCCTTTGAGATAAGTCATGGTTTGCTCAGGGCAGACAACTTGTCAGGCATGTTTAGAATGTTAGCAACCTTCTGTGAATGCAGTACAATGTTGAAGTATTAAGCAACTTGTTTATATTTGTAATTTACCCGTGACCCTTGTTTTTTAATCTAAACTCAAAAATTTACCTTTCATTAGTATCCAGTGCAACATTCCTTACCTGGTCAAGGACAAGACCCATGTTATTTGCAAGTAGTCTCCTTTCTCCACAGTTTTTTTTTTTTTTTGAGGTTTTTTTTGGTTGGGTTTTTTGTTTGTTTTTGTTGTTTTGAAGTGTCTGATGAGTAATTTTGTAGCTGTTTTTCAGTTGGGGTATCCCAAGAACATTTGGTCTGGCCCTGGCAAGGATGTGATTGCTTTCAGCTGGCTGCTGGAGCCCAGATGTAAGGGCAAACCGAGCAAAGGGCACAGGCAAGAATGCGCCACTTGCACATTCTCCATCTGCAAGGCTCCCTCCTCTGCAGTCAAGACAAAGGAGCAAAGTCAGCTCCTGAGCAGTTCTAGGAACTTCATCTGACACTGGCACTGGGGATTAAATTGATGCAGAAATGAGGAAAAGG
This sequence comes from Atrichornis clamosus, assembly GCA_013400975.1. Taxonomy (NCBI): domain Eukaryota; kingdom Metazoa; phylum Chordata; class Aves; order Passeriformes; family Menuridae; genus Atrichornis; species Atrichornis clamosus. The sequence goes on along the minus strand of WBMZ01003481.1, from coordinate 180,954 downwards.
AGATAAGGGAACACAGCCTCAGCAAAGGTGGAGACAGAGAAGGGAAGAAAATGGTTTAGAAAGAAGAAAAGCATTGGAGAAAATGGGGGAAAAGAGAAAAGACTTTGTGGGGAAAGAGAGGCTGAAGAAGACAATAAAACGAAGGAAAGAAACAAAGAGAGCTGCAAGGAAGATTCGCCAGGTTGGTGAATAACTTGTGCAGATAAGTCCTCAATATGCACCCCTAGGCAGTCACTTAGTAGGTAGGGAGACCCAGGCACTTGGATTTCAGTGCAGAGTTTTTACTGTTGTCATGCATCTGTCACTTGACTAACACTTTGTTTTAAATTCACGGGAAGTGAGTCAGCTTGAGTAAATCCAAATGCTCTCAGTTTATAGAAGTTACATTAACATTTTTCCTTTTGCCTACAAGGTTAAATAAGGGGTCTTGGGAGGGAGAGACTGAACAGCAATAGAAAAGAGAAAGAGAATCTGGAAAATTAAGCCTTGTGTTGGCTTTGGAGGAGGAGAGACAGTTTAATATTGTTGTGGTTTATAACAGGCAGTTCTGCAGTGCATATGTCACTTCCAGAAGTCAAAACATGTTTGTAAGTTTTGTAGCACAAGGTCAAAAGTCTATGAAGTAGTGACACAGATGTGATTATTACACAAAGACTTGCTCGTCGTGTGTGTAATGTTTTCAGTTTAGGATTGCCTGCATTTCACACAACTCAACAATAATTTTCTGAATCTAAATTATACTTGCTGTCTGTTTTATGCCGCTTTCTTATTTTAGCAAATGCCAACTTCATCCCCATTTTAGGTGATAAGAAAAACAAAACAACAGGAGCTAACTGCCCAAGATTGTGCAATAAATCTGTAGTAAAAGCCTTAGAATGATTGTCTCCAAGTTTATCCCCATCACAGGCTGTCCTGCCCCATATGAAGGAATAATTTGCCTGGCGTTGTAGTCTGCCCTACTCTTCTCATTGCTGACATGGGCAAACTTTTCCCTCTCTTGCAAAATATAAGAAAACTGAAAGCTGCCTGTCCTTTGTGTGTTTGCTTATTGTAAGTGACTTCTGCTCACATTGTCTCTTTCTGGGCAGAACACAAGCAGACTCCAAATAGCAGTGTAATAAGAGGGTACTGAGCTGAATTAGTGCTAAATGGTAACGTGTCACTGAAGCCTTCCGGAGCTGGGAAGGCTTTTTTAACTTCCTCTTTTTTTTTTTTTTTTCAATTTTATTTCCCATTTCCCACCCCTCCCTTCTCCTCCTCTGTTTTTTAGTTTGGGTGCTCAAGGCAGTAGTCTATTATTTTTTTCTCTGTCGTATCAATGATGCATAATCACAACCTAAATATATAGTTTAGTAGATTACTTGTCGTTTCTGGTACTAGTTTTTTCCTCATGATGCACACAGTAAAGAGGTCAATGTTGCTTTTTTGTTCTTAAATTTTACACAGGGAAAGAGTTCCCTTGGAGCATTGGAAGGTAGATGGTGCTGTCCAGCCTCTCCTTCCCAGCTTGTGCTCTGGGAGTTAACATCCAGCCTCTTTGCTTGGGTGTTGTAATGTCACTTTTCAGCTGGAACTCAAATACCGCATGTTTTGGAACACAGTGTAATGTTTTGAGATGACATAATGTAGATGTGCTTTAAGCCTGTATAAAAATACATCAGATGAGGAAATCTGGATACGTTTGTGACGTGTGTGGGTTCGTACTGTGCAGACAGCAGCATGAACTGCAGCTACTGTCACTGGGATCCTGGGCCAACACAGGGAAATGGAGATGGATGCCTCCTTGCAACAGAAGCCTGCTGCTGCCTCTGTGAAACAAGATTTTATATCTGCAGATTCAAAGAAAAAAACCCAAAACACAAAAATTGACAAAGATACACTGTCTTACATTTTAAATTACTAATTCACTCATTATTAAATAACAATTAACTTACTGCTAGATTTTCTTCCCACTATTGCTATTGTGCAGCTGTTAATATGCATTGTACAGAAGTTTAGTAAGCTGTCAACATTACAGTGCTTTTAATTCTGGTGTAGTTCACTGCTTTTGAATTCATGTAGTGTGGAGGAAGTACAAGGCAATTCTGTCACTGAGTCTGAAATGGACTCTTCAGGTAGGAGAGTAATGCTGGCTGACTTAAAGCAAACATGATTCTAGGTTACTTTGACATGTTGACCTAAATTAAATGATGTAGATATAATGAAATTTAATGAACGCAATTGAATTGGATATGATAGAGGGGGGGGGAAAGCTTCATTTTTTTTAATATGTTACTGTTTATCAACAAGAGCAGTACAGAAATGTTCTGTCTGAGACTGGAATGACTATGTTTACAATAGCAAAAAGGAAAAAGTCTATTAACTTTGGATTTTTGTTATTAAACTGTCATCATCTAAATGTATTGCTTGCCCGTGTTTACTGCTAGATGTACCTGCTTTGGCAGCTATGAGTAGGTTGATGTATGTCAGCTGGTTTTGAGGACTGTACTTCTAATTTATAGGCAAGAATTAAATTCTGGACTCTTACATGTCTTGTAACACGTCTCTGCTTTTCCTAGGGCTAAGTTCAGAGCTCCTCACGTGTGGAGCACAATGTCTCTGCAGACACAAGGCCTAAAAACATCTTTTATCCAAAAGCTGTCTGGAACACTTCAACTAAGGGTTAAATGTGTCTGTCTTTTGCAAATTAGTCAGTGATCTTTGTTCTAGACTGGGTTTTTCTCTTGGTTTGGGGGCAGAGGTTGACATGGTTTGAAGAAAATGTGTTTTTAAAGTGTGAGAAGCTTTTCCTGGGATGTTTTTGCCAGGCTCTGGGACAGAACAAGTGTGTGGCAGAGGGACAGGAGAAGAGGCAGGGGGAAGACTACTGTGTTATCTTCTGGCCACAGAGGCATGTAACAAAGCTTTAAACTACTTTTTCCATCTCTTTCTTCTACTGTGAAATGTTTGTTGCAGCTTCCTCCTTACCCACTCTCCATCCTCTGGCTTTTTTCCCCTCTTAGCCCTGGGCAAGCTCTGGCAGCCCTGGGGGGAATCCAAGCCAAAAAGTCAGCAGAATAGAGGAAGGAAAGTCTGCTTATCCCCAGATATCGTGCAAGATGTGTGTGTTCAGTTTGAGGGAGGCAGGGTGCCAGTCCTCCATACCACCCTTCTCTCCCCTTGGGAAGCAAATACAGCTCTCCTTTCCATGCTGTGAGTAGGTGCAGGAGAAAGGATTCAGAGCTTGTTGAGTCTTTGAGTGAAAGTGTTGGGCTGAAGTCAGCCTGGGGGCTGTTGATTGCGCTGTGCTTGTTTAGGTAAGTCATCTTTGGAGTCTGTCCTGTGAAAGAGCTTTCCCTGTTGCTGTGCAAGTACCATGGCACGGGCCAGGCTTGATGTCTTTTGTTAGGAATGCCTCTCTTGCATTTCACATGCTATAAATAACTTATGGTATTTGTAGCAATCTCTCTTTGAAGATACAAGTGTATGGCCTTTTTCCTGGCTTCTTTTTTTTTTTTCTTCCTCTATTTTTGTTACTTAGAAAAGCCTGAAAAGTGGTCTCAAGTCTCAAAAGTGGTTCAGGGGCCTAAATTTGGCCATCTTTGGGATTGAACTGTCTCATGGCTTTGAACTTCAAGCTATATGGAACAACATACACGAAAGTTGGTCGTACAGAACAACTGTGCATTGACAGGGAGAGACCTTGGGAAAACAAGGCCTGGGTCACACCTCTGATGCTGTGTGCAGAGAGAAAGGGAGTGATGAGTAAGTATTAAAACCAGTAATGAGCAGACTTTGATATTTATTCTAGAATATCATGTGGTGCGTGAATACCTTTTGTATTCACATATTTGCAATGCATACTAAAATATGTGCTGAGCTGTCATGTTTCCATTGTCAGTATATAGGCACACTTTTTTCCCTTCCATTCATGTGTAGCAGGTGGACTTCCAGCAGTGGATAAAGGGCAATTGCAGTAGCAGTGCAGAAGTGAAATATCATGCACAGCTCTCATCCGAAAGCAAGTTACTAAAAAGCATCTGCCTGTTCCACAGCTCGCATCTCACTTTGGGCAACAGTTGCCTTTTACATGAGTAACAGTTGTGTTTTCCTTTGAGCTGTGTGATTGCACAGTGCTTCTGTTCTGCTGACACCCTTTCACTAAACAGCTAAAATTGCAAACACTGATGGAAACTAAGTCATACAACATTAAGTAGGGTTGAATTATACTGGTCTCTTTAGTGCTGCATGAATTTATCCTCGTAGCTTCCCCAGAATCAGTGAAAACTGTTTTGGAGGTTTTCTAGGAGAACCTACCAGACAGAAATTCAGGAGATACGTGGACAGAAATTTAGCTTTCCTGGTCAAATAATAACGTGTGGTTTAAAAGCAACATTAGGAAATCCCTAATATAGAAAAGAAAAAAGTCGCAGTCAAGGTAGATGGTTACTTTTCCTCAAGTGTCTCTCAGAAACCTTCTGCTCCTTCTTTTTATATTTCAAAAACATACACAGTTGTTTTTGTGTCTCTGCAGGCTTTGGTAAAGAATTGGAGCTCATGTAATACACCAAATCCAAGTGGTTTAAGTCTGATCCGTTTGGAAATGGAACAAGATAGAATGATTTTTATTTTTTTTTAATGTAGCAATGATAGTTCCAGCTTGCTGTGGATATTGGCAATGAAATACTTTCTATGTTCTATGTATTTTTTTTCTCCAGAAAGGGTGAGGGGAGGCCTGTTTGCAGGGAGGTTTCAGGTGAATGTTACAAGTTACTTGTGTTGCAGTAAGCAGGATGAGCAGTAGTACAGTGGGACACAATATCTGACATGCCTTAGTATGAAGTTCATCTCCTTTTTTTTTCTTTTTAGAGTTGTTCTTACAATGGGAACTGTTCAAATGCGCTAGACGTGGCCTGTATGTTGCAGTTAAATATTATCTTTCGGTTCTTCATTCTCGTATCTGCCCACTCCCTGCTTTGCTGCCCTCGCCCCTTCCAGTCCTCGGTCCTTGTGGTGCTTTGTGTCTTTCTCCCACTTGTCTCCGAGCTCTGTTAATGCCCCTCTGTGCAGGGAACAGTGTGTCAGTTGTGTCAGGCACCCTATCTTTGCTTGCCATCCACGCCACATTAAAACCCACTTCTTCCAGGAATGTTCCTTCCCAGTTCCTCAAATGGGTAATCTCTCTGCTCCTTCCCCCCTGAACAGCTGTCCCGTGTTCCCCTGCCCAGCCGTGCTCTCGCCCCCATACTGGCAGTGGAAAGCCTTTGGGTTTGGTAATGTGCCTCTCTTCTAGCCTTGGTGTCATGTTTTACATTGAACAAATGGGTTTGTATCGGTAGTTGCTACTTGAATGACTGTTAGCTAGATAAAATATAGTTCAAGCAGTACTTAGTGATTCTTCTTGAAAGAAGAACCTTTCCTGTGTCTGTTTCCTTAAAGGATTTCATTACCAGTGGTTTCCCATTCAGTGTAGTGTGGAAGACAACTCCATGTCTTGATGTGTGAATATATAAATAGATTTATATATATTTTAAAATCAACTTGAGTAAATAGTGCTAACATCAGCTTCCTTGAAATAATGTGGCATGCTTGATTTGGGGGGTTTTAAGAAGAGTTAACTTGGCGTTTAAATTCCATGCTGATGGCAACTGAGATGTGCTAGAACAAGATAAAAGGGCTGCTCTGCTTGGTCTTTGTGCCCTGACACTTCCGGGTTTCTGTTTTCTACCACTACTTCCCAGTGTGTATTTCAGGAGATCCTGATTCCTAATCCCTAAAGGATCTGTCAGGAATTCAGACATGAGAATGTGAGGTTTTTTATTTTGGGGAAGATTTTGTGTGATCAAGAATGGGAGTCAGCAAATTACTCATATAATTGGAGCTTGAAGAGCAGTGGTGTGAAGGCTGTATGGGGCACAGCGAGGGGCTGCTGCTTAGTGTGCAACTGGGTCTGGCACCATCACCCCAGCAGCACCTCCTGAACCCACCTTGCATCGTTTGCAGTGCAGTGGTAAGTCTTGGTTGTGTTACGGGTGTGGAGGTGAGGGTAGTTCTGCTTTCAGAGTGGAGGTAAGAGGAAGATTGCTGGCAAGGAACAGCAGCAGAGGACCTTGACATTTTGCCCCCAAAAAGCAGCTGCAGTTTTACAAAAGGACTGCATCAACTGGTTGTTGGCAGTTAAAAAGATGAAAATTTAAAAAACAAGAAGTCCTCTTTTGTGTGGTTATCAATATCTTAAAATACGAAAATTAAAGGAATTAAAGCTAAGGAAATGAAAATAAATTTAATTTCTTTGTGTATGAAAATAAATTCCTTCTTCCCTCTCACTTGTTTCCTTCCTTCTCCCTCTTTTTTTTCCTTCTCTCCCCCTCCTCCTTCCCTCTCTATTTGCTTAGAGTCTTGAATCAGTGGAGTCAGATACGTTTCCGTGTGATGCTCCCGTACATAGGTGGATGATACTAAATGGGAATATTTAGGGAGAAGATTGTAATCTTTTTCCTTGTCTGTCAAATGTGGCTGTTAAGGGTGAGCCTTTGAATCTCTAATGTCTGGAGCTGCTTGGAAATCTTCCTGTTAGTTTCTTTTATTGTTCTTTGGGAAAGAGTGTGAGGGGGGTGTTTTGTTTTGGAGTGTGTCCAGTTAAATGCTAGGTTTTGGTTTAACAACTTTGTGTCCTGACACAGCTGTGCCTCAAGGGGAAGCCCATTGACATGGGTGCCTTCAGGACCAAAACCTGGCACATTAAACAAATTCTTGTTTGTGAATATTTTTTTTCCTTTCTAGAAGGAAAAATACATAAAAATAATAGGCACCGTATTATTTCATTCAGTTAATTGCTGTTAACATTTATAGGGTAAAAAAGATAATGCAGGAGAGTTGTCTGATTCCTTTTGCCAGTGTCAGAGCTCCAGGCCTGCCCCATAACCAGTGTGCCAAACACACCCTGCTATCGTTAGCGAACAGGGACAATTCAAAAAAATACTTTTCTCTGTCATAAGGGTGCAAAAAGAAATGAAAATTGAACCACGACTAAGGAATAACACATTCTCGTTGCTATTATCATGGGCTCAGCTTAGGAGATTTTTTAGCTTTTTCATGTCTGTCTGTAAGATAACAGGAATAAAAGCCAGCAAAGTGCAAGTGCTAACGGTACAACTGCTTTTAGACAGTTTGGCAGGAAATGCTATTTCCTGTTCTGTTTGATGTCCTGGTGACTTTCTCATAAATATTAACCCATCTGGGGCTTCAGCATTTGTTGTTAAGTGGGATAGACAATGTCAGTAACAGCCAAATTTAAATGTCTTTGTTCCTTTAAATAGATTGAGCAGGTTCTGGTTAAAAAATGCAGAATTATCCTGCAAGTCTTTTGATTGCTGTGTAATATCTTCAGATTTCTGTCTGCTGTCAGTCAAGTCGGAAAGTGGGATTAGATTTACCTTAAAGTATGGGCTCACACTGGTGTGGTTTGCTCTCCTGGATCAGGTTAGAGCTTTTAGAAGTTGTGTGTCTGAGGCAGATACCAGGTTCCTCAGCACTCCAAAGTCAAATCGTAATTGTAGTGCCATTTGGTGTGCTTCCCAGATCACCAGATAAATTTATATGTGGAATAGGATCATAGATCCATCTTCTCCATTACTTTCTTGAGATGAAGTGTGTCCTTGTCTCTCGAGACACCAAGAAAGTGCTGTCCACAGGGGTATCAAGGTCCCTTCCAATGCAAACTCTTCTGATAGAGGTGAACCCCTCTTAACCTCTCCCCCACCTGTTCCTCTTGGCTGGCAGTCGTGTGAACACTGGCTCAGCAGGATGTCTCGGTGAGGGTAGTGCCTCCTGTCAGGGTGCAGCATTCTTTTGGGGTTGGCTTTTAAGCCTGTGGTTTTCTCCAGTCAGATGCTGATAGATGAGATTTGAAAGCCAGAGGGTGCTGCTTCCCCGAGTGCTGAGATCTGCCGGCACATTTGTGCTGGGTGGAGGACATCTCCAGGTGTCTCCCTGGAAATGCAGTGGCTTCCCTTCCTGGTGCTTGTGTATGCCAGTGACACTGTGCCCCAGCAGTCTCCTCAGGAAATTGCCAGCCTGATCTCTTGTGAAGAGCAGTCGTGTTGAATTCAGCATTACTGCATCGCGAGTGAGACACTGATACCGGGAGTGGGTAATTGTAACCAGGTCTGCCCTTACGGCTGGCACTGCGTGTTTGGTGTTTAGCTGTAACTGCTCCTGATTTGCTCAGCTGCTTGACAAAAGCATAAATGACATCGAGGTGAGAGCTCTTCTGTTGGCTGCAACTCCGTGGTACCGTGAAATAATTGTAACGTTACACAGAAAGTGATAAATGATTGTTAACTTGTGACTTTAATTAGGGCACTAATTATATATTGGAGTGAATTTCAGCAAAAATGAACAATTGCTCTCTCTGCATTTAAATTTCCATCTGAATTGTAAGAGAAAGTTGAGAATATTTTTACTTAGTATGTTTAAAGGGAAACTACATGTATCCTTATGTTTTCACTTGGATATTGCATGTTCTAATGAAAGCTTTGGAAGCACAGACAACCAGAGTGTTGACTTTCTTAAAAAACAGTAATAAAACAATCTTTGGGGTTAAAGTTCTGGTGTGTACCCTGCAACATTTGAATCATTTGCTTGTGCATTTGCACTTTTTCAGCTGGAGTTACTTAAGAACATAACCCTGTTGAATGCCCAGCTGCCAGCAGAAGAATGAGAGGGTGGTCCAGGAAGTTGGTCATCTATTTAAAAATCTAATTGCAAGTTCCACACAGTTAGGAAACTGCTTGCTTCCATGAAATAAATCAATACATTTGTGAGTGTAAATAATTCTGATTTCTTGATAAGGACTCTCTGGTTGATTTGTTCTCTATTTCCTGCTTGATTGAGAAGTCCTGAAAGACTAAATAGAGAAGAGGCCAATGTTTGGGTACTACCTAAAATTACTAGGATCCCTTGGAACTTCATTTAAGATGTGTCATAATAAACTAGAGAATGTCATCACTTCTGTTATATCCTAGATAATTTTTTTTTAGTAATGCTCTAAAGTAGTTCTGCAAGAACAGGATTTTTTCAGAAATATCAGTTAATTTTACAAAAAGTCAACAGCACATGCTATTAAGACTTTAATAATAAAGACAAATTACTTGCAACCAGACATTTCAGTCAGGGAGAACGAAAACTCTTTGCACATATGTGTATTTAGTTCATAGTTTCTACTCATATTTTAATCTCCCTTGGAGTTCAGTATTAGTCTTTCAAAACACACATGTTACTAATCAAAATATTATTCTTCTAAGGATTTTTTCCTGAAATACCAACCAGAAGACATATGTTTATAGAGCCTGTGTTAGAACTTAACAAAGACAGGCCAAGCAACTTATAATTGGGCTGACTTTGCTTATTTTTTATTTTGTTGAATCAAGAGCTTTGTGGATGTGAATGTTAATTGATACCAGAAACTAAGGTCGTTAGTTTTAGATTTTGTATTATTTTATTCTCTTCTGGAGGTCAAATAAAAGAAAGAGAGTGAAATCCTGACAAAAGACATAAAATGAAACCCACATGTTGCACAGAGAAGCTGTCCAGGGGACAGTGTCACTCATTAGCTGCTACAATAGCTGTTACTCGGTTTGATATAGCAACATGTTATTGTGCTGTGAACAAAACCACAACAGTACTATTCCTAAAAGGGGCAGGATGCTTTTGGATTGGTTTTTTTTTTGTTTTGCCTTCTGGGGTGCTCTGTCGTCTCTGTGGTGATGAGGCCAAAGCTCTGATTTGCAGGCACCTCCTTGGGTGTGGTGTGAGGTGGCAGGGGGGCTGTGCATGAGTTGCTCCAGGTGTGTCCCTTCTGAAAGGGCAGCGACATCCCCCCGAGCTCCGTTGGTCTGAGGGACCTTTTCTCTTCCCTGCTGTTGTATGGGTGGTCTCACTGTCGCGTTTTGCAGCTTGGACTTCCTGTCTGGTGTAAAAGCAGGAGGAATATGAGCCTCCCGGAGCTTCTAGGTGTGCTAGGAAAGTGCTAGTCAGCCCCCACATTGTAACCAAGAGCGTAACTTCTGTTGCAGGATCTGGCACTATATGCACACAGATCCCATTTCTTGCCTTGTGAAGGCCGATGTTTATGGCAGTAGGACTCTCTGTAGGTGGATTTCTCTGTAGAAGTTAATCATTGCCCCGTGTGCTTTGGCCCAAGAAGTGTCATGGTTAGGTGATACGTGACTTGATCAAACAGGGAAAAGCTGCTTGGCTGGCTGCCCCTGGACCTGTCAGGCTTGGGTAGGGTTTTTTGAGTAATATGTTAACAAACAAACAAAAAAATCAAGACACTTCTGCAATATTTATAGCCTTAAAAACTTTCAGAGTCCTAATCCTTAGCTGCTTTATTTTGGGAAAAACTGCTATTGGATTCTTGGCACTGATAAGAAAAAAAGAATCTGAAGCCACATTATTATACTGCTAGTGGGAATAATCCATATTCTTTTTGTGGCATCTTTTCTGACAGATAAAAGGATACATCTGCAGCTGCTGTATTTGGGGGAGTGGGGTAATGGGAGAGCAGCACCTGAGACAACACAGTTTTTGCAGGCCCCTGTATGTACAGATTTTACTTTGCATTTCCTTTTTATCCACATGTTTTTTGTGCCTGATTTTCCATTTTGCAGCTGTAGAAGCTTATGCTTGGAAATTGAATGAGATTGTTCCTTTTGGTTCCTTGCTTCTGGCTGAACTCTTTGCATATGCCTCCAAGTGAAATTGCCTTGAAATAATAAGCAGGGATTGTACAGCTGACTTAGAGTTGAAAGAAGCCTGATTGGGAGCCTCTTTTGTTCGTTTCTGTGTTAGGTTAGAATCTGTGAAGTGAAATTGTATGGCCTAAATGGCCAGTTCATCACCTCTTGCTCTCTCAGTCTTTGGTTTAAGTCTTTGGCTCAAGTGACTCTTCTGCTTTGGTTGTGTTCGGGGCTCTCCCGCACAGGGCACAGATTTGGTTTCTGGTTTCTTAGGCTGAATAAGCCCCGTTCTTACACACTCGTGGAATAATTTAGCTTGGAAGGAACATATGGAGGTTGTGTAGTCCAGCTCCCTGTTCAAAGCAATTTCAGAGAGATAAGGTTACTCAGGCTCTTGTCCACTTAAATGGTGAGAATCGCCAAGGATGCCCTGTTCCTGTGTTTGACCACCCTTCATGATGAAAAATGTATTTTACCATATGTAATTGCAATTTCCACTGTCACACGTGTTCTGTTCATCGTGTCTCTTCCCCTGCTGCCATGTTTCCATGGGGAATCTTTCTTCTCTATACCCTACTAGGGGATAGACTGACAAGATTTTCCGTCAGCCTTCATTTCTGAAGGGTGGGCAAACGTATTTTTCTCATCATTTCCTCATCATTTCCTCCAGCCTCAGTCTGTCTGGGGGACCTTGCAAAGAGCTCGATCCTCTGTGTCAGTGGACTTGTACTGGGCATCTGAGAACCAGGCACAGCTACCACATTAATTCCCAGGACACACTGGCAGGTCTGTTCTGCAACTGGTTCATTCTTGAAGGAGGCCAGACCTGTTCATGTATTTCCAGTGAGGTCTCACCAGGGCATTCACATCATTACTCTTAAGCATAGTAATGCAAGTGCTTCCTTTGCTAGAGGCCCCTTGCATGATACCCAGAACTACACTGAATTCTGCTTGTGCTGGTGTCATATTGGTCTTTGATGATCATTTTGGCATTGGCCTCTGCTTCCAGCTCTTCCTCCTTTATTTTCAGCTGCTGAATACCCAGCTTGCAATAGAAATTCTTGTCTTCAAGGCATTTGATGTTTTGAATTAAACATTTATTAAATTAGCCTGGAATGCTTTAGGCAGCTAAACTCCTGCCTCCCATTTTTGTGAGGGAGTTTGGAAAGGGCTTTCTTGGCTTGAAAATCCAGAAGCCTCTGTGAAGAGCATGTGCAGAGCCAGGTGGGAATTGCTGCTGATCTCTGTCACATGCACAGTGTTGACTCAGAGGCAGAAGGTGTTGGGTACTACTCTTGTCCTGTTAGTCTGGCATCTGACAGAGGGGAATGGTATCAAAAGTGGAAGGCAAGAGATGAGTGACTGTAACCTCTCTGGCCTGGTTTCATGTGGAGGGAAAAAAAATGGTGGGGTGTTTGTTTGTGTTTTTTTAATTTTTTTTTTTTAGTTTTCATGCAGACAAAAAATGAGCTTGGTTCCCAGGTAGTTATTCTAATTGCTGATATAGTAAAGAATGGGAGACTGTGCTGAAGGCTGTGACTGAGGCGAAGATGCTGTCAGGGTTAACTGTCTCTGCAAAAGACACACTTATGTGCTGGGGAAAAGATTATTGCAATTTCTGGTGGAGACTGAGACCACAGGTCTGCAAAGCTGGTGAAATCCTGTGTGTGAGGACTTCAGGGTCCCAATGAAGGAGACAGCAGAGCAGAGTCTTGTGTCCTCTGCATCTTGCTTGTGGCCATTCCTCAACACGTGCCATCCATGCTGCCACTGAGTGCCACACTTCAGTTCTCAAAATATTTTTACCCCTGCTTCTCTGGCTTATCTGATACAGCCTGAGTTTATACCTGTCTTGTGTAAGCTATTAGCATTTGTGTGTGAAGCCTGACCCATTCATTTAATACCTCATTCCACTCTTTTTTGATTGTAAACTGTTAAGAGTTTTTCTTGGTTAAACAATATGAAAAATATTCAATGAAAGAATTCATTTATCTTAACTCCTACCTCAAATGTTAAGGCACGTGCATATTGTCCTACTCAAGTGAGTTGTTTGAAAACTACAGGAGTCTATGAGTAGATAGTGAACTAAGAGAGACCTTCCTTTGCAGGCTCTCCTGTGACCCAAAAGACATATCTTTTCGAAGAGTTAGAGGCTGAAAGTGCTCTGGTTATAGAGCAGTTATAGTTTTTGTTACCTATTCTTAGCTGTGTTGTAAGTAGAAAGATGTCATTGGCTTGAAGTAGAGGCAAATTGGAATAAGAAATGTATTGTCTAACAAAATACCACTGTCTTAAAATTCTGCTTAACTCCAGATTTCAGTAGTCTTTTTGAAAGTAACTCATATCTCTCTATATTTGTTCTTGCTCTGTATTTTTAGCCTGTGTTTGAACAGAAATACTAGTTTTGAATTAGGGCAAGCTGTGGCTGTTACAGAAACAGGGAATAGGTTGCACATCCTGAAGACGAGATGTCAGCAATACAGGTTTCTGTGGCTCTTGTCCCAAGTTTGTGGATGTGGGTGAGAGTTTTTGCAGTGCTTTTTTAGGCCTTTGATCATACTTTAAAGAAGTGGTATTTTGTTAAACCGCTGTGCTGCTCAGGCCATTCAGCATAGAGAACACTGGCACAAATGGCACCTCATCCAAACCCACATCTTGCTGTTAAAACCTCCTCGGTGGCCAGTGAGGTCTCTCTCAGTGAGCCCTGGGAGGGCCAGCTGGGGGACGTTCCTCCCTGGCCTCCCCAGCTGCGTGTTCCTCTTTCCCGTGTTTCTGTAGCGGCAGGGCTGGTGCCAGGGCAGCAAATGGAGAATGCGTTTGCTCCTCTCTGGGAAGTGCACCTTCCCGTGTAGCTGTGTTTCATTCTTTAGAACTGATCTGTGAAACACCTAGACAAAAGTCTTTGGAATTTATTGGAAGTCTCTGAACCTGACGGGTAACAGACGAGTAGCGCTCTGTTTCAGCTGTGTGTCACAAAAACACGTTAGAGTGAAAACACGCTACTGTGGTCTATTTTGGGTTTTTTCCTTTATGCCAGTTTTGGTTTTCAGACCCTCTCCCACTGGGCTAGTGAAATGGAAGTCGCCTGGAAGCAGGATCAGCTCTTGATAAGCTGTTTGAGGGGTTGTGTGCAAGTTGAATGTGTATCTTTCTGACAGAGGGTAATAATTTGCTACCAGTTCTTTTTGGGAACCAAGAAGGTGGTGACTGGTTTTTTCTGTGGTGGCTTATTTGTAAAATCTTTTCTTCAGAAGTGTGAGCTCAGCCAGGGTTGTAACTTCTGATAACTCTTCACAGAGTTTATCTTAATATATTATGTTTTTATTTAACCGTGTGCCAGAGAAAATACGAATTTTGGTAGCTCCAACTAATTCCCCACCAGTCTTATAGGATAATAGAAGTTCTTTTTTAAAACAAACAAACGTTTGCTTTGTAAGTAAAGTATTTTTCCTGGTTTGAGGTCAAAGATATATTTTGCCTGTTACATGTTTAAGGAAATCACAACAATGCTCTTCGCTGCTCTCTGGAATATTCCATGCTAGACCCAGAAGCCGCTGAAGTGAATTGAAATAAGATTTTCATCACTGCCTGTGGGCTGCAGTTCTGCATTTTACTTAATCTAAGAATAATCCTATTGATCTCACAGAGGCTGTAGTTGTAGAAAACTACCTGTCAAAGTGAGGAATTACTTGAAAATTGGCAGAGTGCTTCACCTGAATTGAAAATAAGAATGTGGAAACTAATTTCATGCAAGTTACAGATTTATTTAACTTTTTGTGTAAAGGGAGCATTCTGAGAAACCCCTTCAGGGGTTGAAGCTCCAGATATAGGGGTTCTAGACCCACTTCTGTCATTAGCCTGTTAGAAATCCTTACAATAGTCTTTTTTATTACTTTGTCTCTGTTTTCTTATTTGTCAAGTGCTTGCAATTTGTTGATGCCATCAGTAAATTGCTGTGAGATCTGTTGGGGGAAAACCTCTGTTTATTTTGGCCACATACAGTGTGGTGGTAGTTTGAGTCCTCCACACAACTTCTGTATAACACTTTCCACCAGACATCAACATGAAAGAGTAAAGGAGTATTGAGAAGAGAAAGGCAGCATTGGCACATGCAGTGTGCACATGGGGCACATGGGGAGCCTATTTCTGTGGTTATCTGACTTCCTTTTTTTTTTCCCCTCCCATGTCTGTATGCCATGGTTTCAATTTTCAGCAGCTAAAGTGAGGCAGCAGCAGTTGTGAATTGGTCTTTCATGTACTACTCCCTAGAGGGTGCCAGACACCCACGTTCTGCAGCCCCGTGTGCTCTGCAGCCCCGTGACCCTGCAGGGGAGGTTTCCTGTGGCCTGCAGTAGTGTGAGCATCGCTTGCTGCTACGAGGTACAATGGAGAGAAGGGAGGTGGCTGAATGATTCAAACACCTCTCCTATAGTTATAACCTTGTACTCTCGTCTGTGAGTTTTTACTTATTGTAACTCAGTGTGCTATGAATTGTTCGTGTTGGTCAAGGGTAACTTTGTGAGAGAAAACGCAGTTTCAAGCTGAAAAAGGTGTAAATCATTCAGGAGTTGTGCTGACCAGTCACTGCAGTAAATGCCTCCTTCCCGGGTCGCTGGGGAGCAGCTGGTGGAAACTAAAGAAATACAAAGCCTGTATATTCTGACTCTTAGTCACCCTCTTGGCTGCTTGAGACCTTAGTGTTTCTGATTTTTAACCATTTTGCAGCAACATACTGAGATACAGTGCATGAATATTTTAAAATGAGTGCACGAGGGTATGTTATGAGTGGAAGGCACAGATGCTATTTATGGCATTTAGCTCCTGTGAGTGCATAAGCTTTCTTTGAAATAAATGCAGGATCCCCATGTATGCTTTAGAGCGCTGCGCTTTTTCTTCCCCCCCTCAAGACGTGTGGTGGCAGTGGCTCAGCCTAGCACTGCACAACCTCTTACAGGCCACTGGGCTGGATGTGAAAGGTTTGGGACATAACCACGGGAAAGAGAAGACAGGGCAGCTCCTTGAAGGTGGGTTCTTGCAGTCCTCCAGACCTCCACGAGCAGCAGAGAGCAGGAGGTGGTGGTGGAAATGCTGCCTCTGTGGCAGTGAGAGATGTCACTGTAACATGGTATCCCCCACGTTGCTTTGAGGCTGCAGTCATTAGAAAAAGTGCATGCAAAGACCTGGGCTTACACTCAGGTTTATATACTTACACTTTTTCCTCAGGCATAAAACGTGCAAGGAAAGGAGGCCCATTAATGAGGATCTCTGTCATTAAGCTGACTGCCACGAAGAACTTCTCTTGGAATACTTCACCTGTCTGATCCAGGTCTCAATGCTGATCCCTTGGAGGCTTGTTAGGATTCCACTGTTTGTTTTGAAGTAACAGAGCATGAAGAGAGACTTTCAAATTTAGTTGCATTTTTTCCCCCTCTACTTCCTTTGCAAGTGCCTTCAAGCCTTTATGAAAATAAATACTGGAGACAAAGACCTTCAATGTCTCTGAGGAAAATTCCCTTTGCTAAGAAGATAATGTGTATCAGAGCTTTTTGTTTTGGAAGGGTGATGTGGGTGATAAATGTATTTAAGTGCTGAGAGATGACCCAGTAGCTTACCAAAATGAGAGTGATCCTCATTTGCATCAAAGTAGAGACTGTAACTTTGTTGTTACATCTTGCCTCAGATGTTTAGCTGCTACTCTATAGACTAGATCTTAAGAGAAGTTTTACTGTAAAACGGTGGGCCTGTGTGTGGAGCTGTGAGGGATGGCCACTGGCCACGTTGCTTATGAGCTGTTGGGAGCTGCTCATCATCTGCACCAGGGTGACGTGTGTGGAGCAGTAACTTTGTTAACTTGTAATGGTGCCATGAGCCTTGTCATCTGCAACAGTGCAGTTCTTGTTGTTTGTGCTGCTATGCTCTCTTTAGTTCCTGTTAATGGCTTGAGGCTTTTGTGGGCCAGACTAAACTCACTGTTGCAAGCAGTTCCCAGGGTGTTCCTGTTTGTGGCTCCTGTGCCCACCTGTCATTGCTGCTTTAGGATTGTCACACTACAAGAGAGTCTGTGTAGCTTCTCAGCATATGTCATGCAAAAATACCTTGGAGAGGCAGGCTTGTTTTCCAGATTAAAAAACAAACAAACAAAAGGTGCATGTCATCGTACATACCTATTTGACAGCTGAGAGGTGTCATGGCAAAGGGGTCTTCTAACCTGCAGCCATCCTCCTTGCTTGGGAAGAATGCAGCCCCCTTTGGGGTTTGAAGGAAGGATCAGTGTTGAATTTTGAAAGTCATCCTTTCACTAAAGGATCTCCTCCAAGAGTTGCCTTCCTGCCTTCCTCTTTAAAACCCTCAGCAGAAGACCAAAATACCCATAGGTTGTATCCTGTTTATTCAGATCACAGAAATTCAAATGCCAGAAAGAGAAAGGAAAATTAATGGGATAAAGAAAGCTGTGGGAAGGAAAACAACTTTTAATGTGGTGTGCTAATGAGGTATGAAATAGGTTTGCAGGAAAATGTTTGGTAGCATCTTTAGAAAGTCTTTCAGCCTGCAGAAACAGGAATACAGGAATGTTGCGGAAGAGAAATAACCCAGTGCTTGGAAGAGAAGGAGTTTACTGTCTGCTGCAGACTTAACACCAGAGAGAGTTTACCTCTTCAGACCCTGGCTGCCCTTCTGCAGAGCTGGCATCTCTTTCATGTGGAAGCTGAGGCTGGAATAGCTGTAAGCTCAAGGATCCAGAAGCCTTTGAACTCTGCTTTCTTATCACAGACTTTATAAGGCATGGCAATTGTGACCCACTTCTCTTCCTGCACCATTCTGCTGCTACACAGACCTAACCCTTGGGAGTTGCCAAGGGCTGGGTCACTGAAGTCCTCTGGATTAAAATAATTGTCTTGCCTGTCTTAATTTTTTTTTCCCTTTTCTTCATTGAGTTGCCTTTGGTGGTCTTCTTCCTAGCCTGTCCCCATCAACCCTGGTGCTGGTGTTACATGGCTACACAGCATAGTTAAAAGGGGTGGTGGTTAAGAATGGAGTGAAAATGGCCAGTTGAAGCTTCCAGTGTGGATATTCCTTAGCCCAGCATTGCTGCCAAAGTCTTCGTAATGGGGAATTAAGGAATTACATAAAGCAGTATTTTGCTTCCCAGGGGGTTTCACTGAATTTTGCTTCTGGATTAAAGTGCTAATTAACACAAAATCGTGCTCGATGCTTCACTGTAAGAGTAACTAATGTTGATAGTTGGTGTATAAACATAATGTGTGCTAATGAGATCCCTACCTTTGTAAAACAAAGCTGGTGATACTCTGTGTGTGTCCAGGCATTTTTAGTGGGCTGGGAGGTTTGCTTTCCAATGATAGCTCATGCCTCTGAGAGATTTCCTTAAAACAGAAGGGATATTTTAGCTCCTCAGTGGTTTCTTTTCCCCTGTGCATTAGCTGGTTTTGCAGTTTCTTGAATTTTGATCAAGAGCTGGAGGCTACTTTTAGCTGGCTTTGGCTTGTTAGTTTACTTGCTTTAGGTCTAAGTGTCATTTTTCTGTACAAATAGATGAAATGCCAAGATTGTGTCATTTCTACTTGTATCTAATAATAGCTTAATCCACAAATAATTGTAATGAAGGTACTTAGGCCAGTGGCAGAGGATAGTTTGATCCAGAGACCACTGGAATGAATGGGATTCTGCACGGAGAACAGAGTGAAGCTGTGGGTTGAGCCCTGGGGTGCTATTCCATATCCATGAGCATCCACACGTGCAACAGTGTTTGGCTCTGCTATGGAAACCAAATTTCAAAAAAACCCTGCCAGCTCTCCCAGCTGAGCACTGGTGAGTACAGGAAGATGCTGTGCAGACAGAGAGGAGATGTGTTAGCAGCCCCCAAGGTAGCAGAGCAGTTGCTGTAACAGCCAGCAACAGATGTTACCCAGGACTGTACTGCTGCTGGAATTAGAGTAGGAATGGAAGTCTCCCAGCTGCCAAGTGCATCATTTGTGTGGCCAAGGTGTCAGGCACAGTTCTGGAGTGGGCAGGGGACTGAGGAAAACATAAACAATAGCAGCAGCAGCAGCAGGATTGCTGATTTGGTGCAGGAATTACTCAGCTGTGCCACTGTGCCCGTGTAATCCCATTAGGAAAGTCAAACTAACAATCATGAGAGGAGGCCCCCTCTGCAGGGGTTGCTGCTGGGGAAGCAGGGACATCACACCAGCATGTGAAGGGTGTGCCCAGGAAGATCCAAGGGGGAAGAGCTGGGTAGATGCAGTGGCAGGGCAGGGGATCAGGTTGTGCAGTGCCTGCCAGTGCTGCTGACTATTTTCCATATGCACTCAGAGCAGTTTGGAATAAAGAAATAAAGGCAAGAAATAATGGCAATGAGTTTGTTGCTTTTAAAGGACTAATCTAAAGGATCTACCTTTTCTGGGAAATGCTTTAATTAGAATTATGATGTCTTTTGCCAGATAGCTGAGCAATTAAACTCTAACCAAGCCCAGAAAAAGTACTTCTATGAAAAGTTTTCAGTGCAATTCCTGACTGAGAATGTGAAGAGGAGTATTATTTACAAATTTCTCATTAGCAAACATTATAAAGTTTCTTATGCCCTCGTGGGAATTGATGACAAAACTTTCATGGCCTTCATTAGAAATGAAAACCTTTTGATACAAGGTAAATACGGTTTTGGGTACACATATAATAAAGTTATACATATTAGCTTAAAAGCAGCTGCTCTGGAAACCCTATTGGAAATTCTTAGTTTTCCTAATGTGTAGGAGAAATCCATTTTCTGTAGGTATTTTTAGTGCTAACTTCCTCTCCCGTGCTATTATCTTACACACTCTCCCATTAGTGCTTGCTGTGTTTCCAGGTCAGCCATGTGATTGCCGAGCATCCCTGCCTGCTTTCTGAATGACTTGTCAGGCAGGAGCCAGAGAGGCAAGTTGTCAGTGCTGGCTACCAGCAGTGGCTTCTCCCAGCCTGGATCCCACTGGTAACACAGGGAAACCCTCTCCTCTCACCCTTCTGGAAGGTCCTTGCTGTGTGGTTCACTGTGAGACCCTGCCGGCAGACACCCTGCTCCACACAAGCCTCCTGCGTAGATGTAAAGATGAGTTTCTCTGCAGAAGGTACACGAGTGTGGGAACACAAAACAACCCCTCTGAGAGGCATTTCAGAGCTGCTGCTTTGCCTTGAGCCACAGCTCTCTTAGCATCAGCTGGATGAAGCACACCAGATTTCTGTCTTTTTACCACTTGTTACATTTACAACTCAAATGAACTTGCTGTGCTTCAGAAAATTGCAAGTGGTGAAAACATTACAGCCCAAATCCCTCAATAAAGCTTAAGTATGTCTCCTTTTTTTTTTTTTTTGGGAAAATGTTTTAAAACAGCAGTGCTAATAATGAGAGCTAATAACTTCCCAGATATTGGCTATTTTGCTACATATGACTTTTTAAAAAAGATATTTATACTGATCCAGCCAGTTGCTGTGGTTGCCTCTGTGTGTGTGTGTTTAATGAACAGCTGGCTCTTTTGAACTGGGAATTTTAATACTTTCAGTTCCATGAAACTGGAATTGGAGGAGGCGGATGATTGTACAAGAGAGGGAGCACATTTTCTCATGTGAATTCAGAAGCAGGGAGGGAGGGAGAGGAAAGCATCGTAATATTGCGTGTGTTTCTGTTTCAGTGGATCAAATCTTTCCTCTGTCTGCATCCAAGCTATTTGGTTGTGATCAGATGATCAGAGCTCAAGGAAGCGATTGGAGAGCGAGCTGGCTGCAGCTGCACTGTAGGCTGTTTTCAGGGACAAGGAGCCACTGTTTTTCAAACATAGCATAAACATAGAAGTTATTTTGTAGGCTTCAGGATGCAGATATGGGTTGTGCTGCCAGCATTGTTCTGCTCCAAGCCTTTCGTTCAGTGGTACAGAGGAACTGTCCACATATCTGCAGGCGACGGCGGCGAGAGGAGTTGTCACATGAAATTCTGCCGCTGGATAGCGATGATGAAATGAGCAGACCCAGGACTCTCATCATAATGGTATGGTATACTTTAATCAAGAGAGAAAGGTGACAGAATACTATTACAGATGTTACGTGATTTTTTTTTTTTTCTTTAACTGTATATTCATAGACAAAGAGCATTGACAGGCAATTTGTCACTGTAGGTTAGTTGGGTTAGTTTGCCGGTAGATTTTGCTGCATCTGAAATGTTACTTTATAGGTGAGGCTGTAAGCTGCACATAGCCTCTATGTAAAGTAAATGTTCTGTTATTTAATTGTTGGTGGGATTTGTTGCTGTTTGTGAGGCAGGCAGCACTGGAGCCGGTAGCGTGGTTATGTTTTATTTCAAAATTAGAATTCCAAACAGACAGCTTAGGAAATGTTTACTAAGTCTGTTCATCATAAAAACAGAAACAAACTCAAAAGCCAAACAAAACAAAACAAAAAAATCTTTACTTGCACCCAGGATGCAGTTGGAATTTATATTAAGTTATATGCAAATAAACTCCCATATATCTTTGCTTCGAACAGTTTGCAGCAGTAAAATGTTTGCTGGATCACTGCTTTCCGGTTTAGTGAGTTGCCTCTGTTCTTTATTGAAGGAGGGCTTGAAAGGCTCTCAGTCTTTCAGCATAATTTTCTTCCTGAATTAATTTTTAATTTTGTGATTGGAATATAATAAGCACTATAAGTTTATTAGGAATAAGTGACAGGGTTGTTCCTCATTATAAAATCAGTTTCAGAATGAGGAATACTCTTACTGCCTAGTTACTGCTCTTCTTTGCCAAATACACATATGGTGAGCATTTCCAGAACCCTGGAGTGGTTTGCATCTGAAGTGGCAATGATTTGTTACTCTGTGGCTCTCACTTGATAAAAATATTACCAAGACACTGAAAATAGTATTTTTTTCCAGTTTTCAGGATTCTTGTTTATATCATTTAAGTGGTAGAGATTTGAGGGTTTTTTTATATAAAGTGTGTTTTGATGATGTTCAAAGTGCACCCCCTTAATACTCTGAGCTCACACAGGGCCGTAACTTAGTGATAGAGGGGTGGTGGTAACAGTGGAGAATTTAATAGCTGTCCTGAGCAGCTGTTTTGAATTGAGCAGTGCTGCCCATGGAGAGGTGTGTGGTGCAGCCATGGTAACTATAGCAGCAAGGACCTAATGCCAGTAGTGCTTTACATATCAGCTGAGGGTATTGTCCAGTGCACGGGGGAGCCTAATGGCCGTAAGGAGTAAGGAAATGGATGTCATCATTGTGAATGTGATGTTTAAGCTACTTTTGCTCTGAAAGTATCTGTGTCTATGCAACAAACTTTCTTTTTCCCACCTAATGGTTAAATAAATGACCTCAACAGCATTTAAATGAATAAACGTCTCCTTCCTGGTAGTAATTCCGAGCATGATGAAGTGAGAAATGTCTGGAAGAATATCCGAGTATGGATCATTTGTGTAACTTGTCCATGGAAGAACAGGGTAGTCTTGGGTGTTGTGGCAGCAAACACTGTGCCAGCCTCGCCATACCCACAAGCAGTTACCAGCAGCTTGGGCTGGCGTTCTTTGTGTGGTGAGTCCTGTGAGATCAGGGCTCCAAGAGCAAAGGTTCCTGGGCTCTCAGGGAAGTGAGGCTTTACCCTGCAGCGTGGTGGGAGCTGTGGAAACTGCCCACCACTCTGCAGAGTTGGGGATACCAAAAGGAGAGGCATTCTGGTCGACATGGTCTGTTACCTGATGCTGACGTGGCTTTCAGGGATCCCCTCAGACACATCCACTTGCTGTATCAACAGGGACTTATGTTTTCTCTAGTAGTGGTTAATGCACTGGTGTTTGTCCTGTCTAAAGGTTGCCTTTCCCCAGGAGCTTTGTGGGATGACTTTCTCCCTCTCAGTCCCTTTGAGAAGAGGTTCAAGCCACTTGAACAAGTGGTTCAGCCCTGTCATGAGGCTGGGGTAGGTGCAGGAGGGTGCTTTAAAGGAAAGCTGCTTCCTTCAGCTTCCTTGACTTTGGACACATCTTTGTCTTCTTCGGGATATGTATTATTACCATGCCTTTTTGTTTTGAAGCAGTTAATTATGTAGCTATCTAAATTAATTTGCCATTCAACTTTGCAGTTAGGCTTAGGAATGATGTGGAGACCCAGTGAGCTGAGAAGAAAGAGCTGCTGCAGAGCACTTTGTGGCAGAATGGATGCCCTCTTCCCATCTGAATTCATGTTACTTGAAAGAGCAGCGTGATACAGAGACCTGGAGGCTATTGGCCTTAACAAAACACGTTATGTTCCTAACAGATTAGTTTTTCCCGTTGGTCTGTTGTAAATCATTGAGGTTTATGTCTGGATAATACAGTGAAGGCAACTATGTAGACAAGCAAAAGAGTGTTTAGTTCCCAGTGTCATTATGCACATTGTGCAGATGCCAGGCGCTAAACTGATCCCAGTGAGATTACCAGGTGCTCACGTCTGAGGACAGTGAGTAACTGGAGGTCCCAAAGAAGAGAGGTGAGGAAATCTCAAAATGTAGAATACCAGAAATACACTGACGGGCCTGGGTGTGACCGCCAGCAGCGTTTGGCTCCTGCTGCTGAAGATCTGGCATTTTGTCTTTTCATGCCTTCAGATGAAATGGTTTTGCTCTTTGTAGCTTGTGTGCCACGGGCAATGTGTCCTACTGAGAGTGTTAGTATTTAGTATTGATTTCAGGAGCTAAACTATGCCTCCTATTTGTACAGCTTTTTAAGTCACCAGCACTACTGTCTGTTTTTGCAGATTTGCCTGTCGTGTATGGAGCAAAAGTAACATCTCAGTGTTGACTTGCTAAGGAAAGCAATCCTGAGTCAGAGAGAACAGCAGTCTACCCTAAAATGCTTCCAGTAAATAAACAACTCTATGGATGTGCCCCATTTTCCTTTGTTAATCACTGAAAGAGGAACATCCTTGTACGATATTCTTCTAGGAAGTGTTTTTGCCTGTGGCACTCCAAGCAGGAGATGCTGTGGGTGTGCTCTATGAGAAAAGAAAGGAAGATGTCCCAAGCACAGCCTCCAGCTATTGCTTAATGGCTACCTACTACTCACTGTGTGAAGCCTTTGGGTGTCACAGCAGGTATTTCTACCATTCTAGTCCTTGCAGAAAGTGAGGATTGATGTCTTCATTCCGAGACACTTTTTTTCTTTCAGTTTGTTAGTTTTGAAATCTGGTTTTACCCTTAGGCAAGGCAGATAAATCATCAGTTTTAGATCTTGGCTGGATCCACAGAGCTGGGAGAGATGTCGGAAAGAGAAAACTGGAAATTCTCTGTCAATTAGCATTGTGTGTTATCTTCTCTTGGATGAAATCCTGGGATTTGCCAGAGACATGCAAAGTAAGTGTCCAGACAACCTCTAATATGGTGTACAAGTTTAATCGATTTGCTCAGTGACTCTGATTTAGTAGACCCTTGTTTTCTGTACCTGTAAGATCATATCTGCAAGAGCTGGTTTCCGAAATAGTCTATGAGATGGTGAGGTTTGAGATATTAAAAACCTTTCTACAGTGAATGCAAATGACTGTACATGCTGTGTCTGCAACAAAAAGGAGAAGAGGAAGATGCCTGAAGGAAGAAAGTGTAGTACAGGGGGTTATGTAGAACTGTTTGGTGTTCTAAGAGGGGAGGCACTAGCATTTGAGATGATGGTTTGCATTTGGAACTTGTGAGTTGAAGTTGAGCTTTATCTAGGAGGTCGTTCTTTGTTTTTTTCCCAAAGATTTATTGCGAACTGTGGCAGCTGAGATTTGTGTGATAAGAGCAAAGCGTATTTGAGGATATGATCCTACTCTCCACCACCCCCATCCCTCCTGCCCTTGGTAATAAACTACATAAAAATGTAAAAAATGTTTTGCATTTTGAATAAAATACCATAACTTGAGCTGACTTATTAGCTGGAACACACAGCAATATTCACTTCATTTATGCTGCCCAAGCTGCTCTAGTTTGTAAGTGGATTTTAACTCTTCTGAAAGCAGTAGAGACAACAGAAGCATGGCTTTGAGACTTTTCTGTCATCTAGTATTAAAGGTTACCTCCAGAATTGTGTTCTTAAAAAAATAGTTTTGTTACATGATCTGTGTTAATTTTCTGCTTCTAGCTGAAATAATTCAGTGCACTCATCTCATTTGTATGCATTTCTCTATCGAAGGTCTGCCCCATATGAGTGCTGTCAATGGGTGGCAGCTCTAAGAATTGCAGGATCTCAGACTCATGGCTTACTGTTTTTGTGTGTGGGAATGTGTCTGTGTGGACACATGGGGAGGACTCACAGTGCCTTTTGGAGGCTCAAATCTGGGAAGAGAAAGCTTCCTGCAATGTCTTGGAGGAGGGATTGTCTTGGCAAAGCCAGATTACCCAGGGCGGAAAAGCTAAAAAAAATACTCAAAATATTCATAACTTCTTAGCTCAAGTCATAAGCTTCAACGTGTAATACATTTTTAAGCACCAATAATCTTATGTAGCTTTGTTTGACCTTAGCTTCCACTTCAGCACTTGACCTCAGCAGGAACAGAAACAGGCCCATGTTTGAATAAATGAATAATACTAGAGTGTAAAGAGGACAAGTAGTAAGTGAAGCACAAAATGCAGTTCTGCTTCAGAGTCATTTTGGTCACTGTTCTTGTTACCTTTGCAACTTCTTTGCGTGCTGTGCCCAGTGCCCCCCAGGCCTGTGAGTGACTGCAGTGACTGCCAGCCCTTCCCCTGGGCACCAGGGACAGTGTCCACTGCTGCCCCTCAGAAGGATGTTGGGTTTGCTCTGGTATTTACCAGTAGACAGCAGCTATGGCTCTGGGTAGAGTTTCTTATGTTCAGAGGGAGTAAGCCCAAACTGTGGGTCCATTTTCATTCCTCAGTGTTGCAGTACCACGTAGTGTATACATATAGTTCAAGAAAAGCTGGTGTTAAAAATGGCCTTTTTTCACTGAGCAAATCTTCTCCTCTGACTTTGGTACTCTCAGCAATGCTTTACATTGCCTTCGCTTCTCATTAGTGTTGCAGCAGTGTGTGTAGTGTGACAGTATGTGGAATGTAATTATTATGAATGTGTTAACCACATTTTTATGGCGGCTTTTGAAGAGTGTGGGCTCAAAGCAATAAAGTGATGAAAACATTCCCCTACATATAAGGAATTCTCTTTTTTCTAGAGAAAGAGAAGTAAGCTATTTATTTGTAAGCAATGCATACCTGAAAGAGTAAAATATAAATTAAAGAGGCAGAGAAAGTTTAAGTATCAGCCCTCAGGAGTGCTTTGGAAAGCTGATTTGTGCATGTGACAAAAATCACAATTTAAGGTGTGTGTTCAAAATACTTATTGAGAGAGAAGAAAATTGACCTCTAGAAAGCCAGAGGAACTTGATTAAAGCCAAGAATACAAAGAGAAAAACAAAGGCACACAAGAAAAGCAGGAAAATAAACACATCAGATTTTTCAGGCTTTGGCCTTCTGCAGCCACAGTGCCCTGTGTCACAGGCACATTACAAACAGAGCTATGCACACACATGCTTCATTTGTGGCAGTTTGGTCTGAGATGCTCTGCAGTTCTGCTTGTCTCCAGCTCTGATGGGCCATAGCAAATGCAAGCTTTCCATATTTCCATTGATCATTTTGCTCTTTGGATCTTCGTACAGAGGAAGGAGAGTTAAGAAGAAAATCCCAGTGATCTGTCTAGTCTGGGATTTTGGAATTGGGTGAGCTATGGTTGTAGTAACCTGGAGCTCTGTACATAGAGTGGTGCCCCCATGCACCAAATCAGCCATGAGCACAGATTTTGCATTTGTTTGTCTTTTCTGTGTTTATCACAATATTCAATATTGAATGAATTATAAAGAAAAAATAAACTCAGAATAATAATTAAGATACTAATATAGATTTAAATACTATTGCTAGACGCAGGATGAACCATCTAAAATAACCACAGTAATATCTTTGAAGTTGTGGAGATTTGGTATGAAATGCATTCCACACAGAATTTAGTAGAGGTATTTTGTTTCATGCTGTCAGTAACACTGTAGTGTTCAATAGAAATATAAAACATGTATGTGTGTATTTGGAACCAGCGGCATTTAGGTATATTTCCAGAGTAGTTCTCTGGGGTTTTTATGCACATCTTGGGCTGCACAAGTAGTTCCAGACTCGCGACTTTGTTCAAATAATTTGGTCTTTTGCTTCCCAGGGTGGGATTGTGGTACTGGAATGTGTGGCTGCCCCGGGCACTGTAGTGACCAGGCTGTGGGGGTGGGTTAGGGCGAGAGCTAATGTCTACAGGAATGGACTGGGAGCAGGGATACAACCTGCTGCAGTGTCGTGGCTGAGAAGCAGGGTTGTCCCATGCGGCACAAGCTCCATTACGAGGAGCACATCTCCTTTAGGCAGAATTCACAGAACCACAGAACATTCTGAGTTTAGCAGCACTGTCACCGTCTGTACCTCACAGGAGGCAGGTTGGGGCAGCACAGGCAGAGTGCAGAAATCCACCTGTGATGCTGCATGCACACCCCCAGCACGCCTCAGGTGTTTGCCCTGCGCTGGCAGCGAGAGCATTCCTGCGGGGATCTGCAGCTGGAGCACCGACCTGTGCCGGGCAGGGCAGCCGGAGAGCCCTGGCTGGCAGGGACAGTGGCAGCACGGTGGCAGCAGTGCTTGTCCTCTGATCGTGTGCTCACTGTGCTTGGCCCAGGCTCCGGCAGACTGCCTCTCTTCGGCTGAGTTAGGGGAGCTGCAGCTGGTTCAGGAAGAGCACAAAGGAACAGTATATTAAGCTCATGCTTTCAGAAAACGGTATCAGTGCCAGCCCTCAGCCCTTGCCTCTCACTGCCCTTAACTCACTGTTGGCTGCAGCCCGGAGAACCGGGCTGGGTTTTATTTTTTGTGCTGTTGCCCATACAGAATCCTCTGAGCAGCAGTGAAGTGGGTTTAAGTGCATATAGCTGAGTCCAGAGTCCATTTCAGGCCTTTGGCCACAAATGTGGGGATATTGATTTAGCTTGGAAACAGCTGTGCCCTGTAAGAGGTGTGCTGAGTGCGGAAGGGAGCCATAGAGACACCGGGGCCCTCGGAGAACCCTGGCCAACCAAAAGTACTGCCAAAGTAAAAGCTGCTGGGAGAGGCAAAGCGGGAGGGAGAGCTGCCGAGGCAAAGACAGCGTGTAAGAGAGGAAGAGTTAAGTGATGAGAGAGAAGCCAAGTGGAAAAGGCCATTTCTTCTCATCTGAAATTAATTAGGCATGCTGCTGTTAAAATTTGGTCAGATATTTTATTTTAGAGGGCTAGCCACTGCTGCTCTATGTTTACATATCATATTCAAATGCTACTTTTTCCTCCCACCTTGTTCTTATCAAAAGTTTTGCTTTTGCTTCACAGAAAGAATGCCTCTTTCTACTGATATTAAACTCTTCTCCCTTCCCTTTCTTCCACCTCCTTCTTCCCAAAGTGAAAAGCTGTCTTCTGCTTTGACTTCAGCTTAAATACACTCCATTCCTCTCCTGGGTGGATTGGAAATCTGAATGGAGTGCAACAGAACTGTTGCTGATATTTCTCACTTACATGAAGTTTCTCCTTTACAACAGCAGTCTTAACACACTTGTTCTAAACCGGGTTTAAATAAACCAGAATTCCAGTTTAGCACATTTCAGACAGAAGCCTTGTGCAAAGTTTATTGCTCTTGAGAGACAGAGATGTATCTCTGAGCCTTTCTCTCCATGCTTCATACTCTTCCATCGATCAGAATTATTTGGTTTTAGTGGATGTGGGAAGTCTTTGTTGCTCCCCAGCCTCTCCAGTAACCTCTGGGCAGCAAAGCAAGGTCACGTGGTAACAGGAGTCATTTCACTTCACAGCAGCTGCTGAACCATTCTGCCACCAGCTGTGGCAGAAAGTTAAATGGAGGAGTAGATGCTGTGGGTACACCTGCAGTGTAAACTTAAGTGTGATTAACTGTGTGCTGTAAAACCTAATGTGGGTAGCTTGGCTCTTACTCTTTCCTGTGCATCTCAGGGGGATTGCCACCTGATTTCCAAAACCTCTCAAGAGATTCTGACTTCTAGATTACATTTCCTGAATCATACAAGGTTTTGATGAAAGGCAGCAGTGCTTCATGACTATCAGATGACTTCTGTCATTGCGTGGGTGAGTGCAGACCAGTTCCAGCTTGCGGTACCTCCTGTAGCTCGAGAGGAACTGGACAAACACAGGCAAATGGTTTTGATGTTCCTTTGACCGAAGAGAGGTTTGCAAAAGCAAAGCACAGGATTTGATTTCTAATTCTAAGCAGCATTTCAGCCTATTTGAGCCTGTCAGCTAGTACTGGCAGCTCTACTTTTATGAGTAAAATAAAAATTAAATTACCTGCTGAAGTACTCAACTGAACTCTTGTTCACTTGTGTACAGTTGTTCAGGAATAAAGGAGTAGGTGTGTTATCTCCAGAGTGTTTGGAGCCAAGGAACATGAAGGAAAATGGACTGTCTAGGAAATACAGGAACAGTTCCTAGTCTTTTAGCTTTTTAATTGCTTCCTTTAATAATTAAGTCTTCCAGCTTGAATTAGTGATTGGAGTGAGGAATACCACAATAGCGAAAGGATTAGAATTCATCATCAAAAAGCATGTCACGTGAATACTTCAGGATGTTTTGGGTGGCGAGGGTCTGATATCATCTCGAGGCACTATTCCAAGTCTAGTCCAGCTGATGCTGGCTCAGATCATGGGCCATGATCTCCTATGCCAAGGTATGGTGGCTGTACATCTGTGCACACATTTCCAGTCAGACAGAAACTGCTTACTTCATTATTCTGGAGATCAATTATTTCAGTTTTGTTAGGACTCTTATTTTAAACTCTGTAAGTAAATATATTCTATGAAATGTACTTTTATCTTCCTGTTAATATGGTGCTTCTTCAGAATAAAATGTTATTTTCTGTCTAAACAGAAAGAAATTGTGTGCAATATCTTCTACAACTGCAGTCTGTTAATAATTATTGCCAATTTGTGGTTAGCTTAAAAAATAATAGATTCTCTGTGTGTGGTTTTTAATGCAAAATAGCCATTGTAATGTTTGTTGGACTTTTCTGCCTCAGGGATCACTCTGAATATAGCGTGTGGAACCAATTGAATGGAATACTTCGTGCCTTTGGTGTTTGTTTTTCCTCACTTCTCATCTGTCAACTGCTGTGCTCATTTTCTTTTCATTAGTATTGATACTTGCTTGAAGATGAGACGGCCAGATGTAGTTCTCAGTTAAACGTGTGCAAATCCAGCAGAGTAAGGTTTTTCCTTAATGCAGTAAACCAGATCAGAAGTGTAATTCTGTGCTGCTTGCGTGTTTCTCTCCCCAAAAAAGAATTTGTGAAGTTAGAGTGGAAAATGTGTGTGGCCTTGCTGGATCAGTCAGTGGTTGGCTCTCAAACTGGGATGCTGGGAGTTGAACATCGTGCCACCAATTGCTCATAACTCTCTTTGGCATTTCAGTCAGGGTTTGGTGTTATTACCTTGATGTTTTCCACAGGTTGTGACTTATGTGCTAAAATTAGCTCTTGCATAGTATAAGCCTTAACAGTAAAGAGATTAATTACTGAAATGCAGATTCCTGAAACCAGATGCTCTGCTATCGTCTGAGATGTTTCTGCCATTAGTAAATTATGTGCAAACATTCATTGCAGCTATCACTATAGAGGAGCTGATCTTAATGAGATTACAGAGGAGAAGTCCTTGAGAAACTGAGCTTGGAATTGGGCCTATTCTTTCTCATTTTTGGATCCTTCTCTTTTATGGCTTGAAGTTAAAGAATGAAAAGTGCTAAACCAGCTGATTTGCACTACTTTCTTTTCAGTGCCTTAGCCCTTTCCCTGTCTTTAACCCATTCTCCTGTGCTTGAGGAGCCTTTTCCCATCTCCCTAGAGCTCCCCAGAAAATGCAGTCAGGCACAGAGCATCCAGCTGCCTGTTTGGTCTCTCCACCTGCCAGCTGGTGTTTGTGCCTGACTTTGCTCATTCCAGCTGTGATTCTGGTTGGCATTTGCAGTGCTCAAGTTCCTCCAGCTATCGACCACTGTCCACCATCAGCTCTTTGGTTTTTAGCAAGGGCATAGCCTTTAAGGAGGTGCAGGGCTCTAAGCAGTTACCTAATAGCTTGTTTGTTGCCAGGAATGTCCAGTTCCTTTGGCCTTTCAACCTTGCAGTTGTGTCTCCTTTTATCTTTTAACTTTCCTGTTACGAAAGAAGCAGGGTCCCTCATGGGCTCCAGGTGCTGGACATGTGCTCCATTACACATCCTCCAGATGAATGTGAGCATTCATCAGGTGTGTCAAAGATAAAGGGAAAACAATCCTAACCTTGCATCTGGTGCATCTAGCAGGAAACATTCACTGTTTCTTTGCAGACTTTTAATGAATGCATTTTCCAGTGTTTCAGATACACAATATATTTTGGTGTTTGTGATGCGTCTGATTCTTCATGATGACCGTTTGCCCCTTGTAGCACCTGATTTTGTTTGTGCTGACAGTGCATAAAAGACATCAGTTGGGGAAGGCCTCGTGACTGGAGTGTTTGTGCTTCTGTCACCTGCTTTTGTTCAGAAACCCTCTGACCAAGCAGCTCTGACAGATAGCGTGCTCATTCCTCAAACCCTTGTGTAAATGCAAAATATTTTAGCAGAATTTATGGCAGTATAGAGAAAACTCATGAACACAGTTTGAACTGAAGAACTATTTGGAAATACTAGAAATGTTTACTAACACGTCCTTATTTCTGCTTTTTATATAAAAGATAAAAATGAAATATACCTGGAGCCTGGAAATACACCAATATGTTTTAGCCTGTCCTCTCCAAATCTAATTTAAACTGTAAGTAGTGGTTAATAAAATGTAATTCTGAAATGTTTTACTGTATAAAAAAGCCAGTTCTTGAAAAATGCACCAAAACAGACCTGCTCAAATGAAATGTTTGAGAAATGAGTTGACATAAAAGTTTGTACCAGCTCCCACAGAGAAGTTTCTTTACACAGTATTTTTAAGCTGCCAAAAGCTTTTGTACATGCTCAGTGCTTGCCAATTTTCCTTTTTTAAACGAACTCAAAGGCAATTTTAAGTTACATGAGCCTGCAGAAAGAATCTGAATTGGTGGCTAAACATTGTTTTTTGTAAAATGCATTCAAAAGACAACTGTATTTCTTGGAAATATTTTCAAAAACCTTTTGTTCCTTGAGTTAGGACGTGTCTGCAGTGTTTCAGGCACAACAAGGAGCTGAGTGAGGAGGAATTGCAGCAAACTCTGCTTTATTTCCCATCCACATCCTTTTCTGGCACTTGTTTATGCCTGGCTTTAGTGTGTATTTGTAGGAAATCAGAAGTTAACCTCTTAGTTTCTGATTTCCTGACCAGTTCTTTTGTTTCCAGCTCCAGTGGTGTTTAATAGAAACAAGAGTCAGGATGTTCCAGCCATTTCTCCAGTAAAGGGGAATTTTTTGGACTTTCCAGAATTTCCATATTAAAAAACCCCCCAGAATTTCCAAATTAAAAAAAGACCTCTTGGTACAGAGTCAGTTGTCAGTGACCAGTGTAGGGTTGGTAGAAGGCAAGAGTGAAGGTGCAAACAATTGTGTTTGTGTGTTGGATACAAAAAGCAAGATGTGGGAGTGGGGAGAAACACAAGGGGAGGAATACTGGCTTACACTCATCCCATTGGAGAAAATCATCCAGAGAGAGCAAAGGAAGAGGAATTACTATGATTCAGCACTCTGCCTTGCAGAGGCTGGGACCTGGAAGCTTAGAGCAGCTTTACTGTGTTAAGAATGACGCAGTGTTGGTCCTGTTTTCCAGTTCACTGAGAAATCATAAATAAATTTTGCTTTTTAATCTGTCCTTGGATAGAAGAGTTCCACAGCAACTTCTTGGGAGGCCTTTAATACCTCATGCAATTCAAACAGACTTACTGGAACTGGAAAATTACAGGGAAGGGTGAGGAGGATCAGCAAAATTAGTCCATGACTACATAAAGACTGGGCTTGGACTGGCCTGAAAAAAACCTATCAGGGATATGATGAAAGCCATAAAAATCAAGAATGGTCAGAGGTGTGTAAACTTTCCTTGCAGTTTTTTCTCTCAGTCGTAAGAGAAGATCAACTAGGGATTTAATTAAACTAATGGGGGGCAAGTTTTGGAGAAAAACATGTACAGAATTAATACTAAAGCTGGATTTCCTTGCCACAAAATGTGTAGGTTTGAAGAATGACTGAAAAAAAATTCATGAGAGAAAAGTCTTTGAGTGCTAGTAAATATGCTGATGCCATCTCAGGCTGGGGACCCACATGAGTGCAAATTGAAAGAGTATTCAGAAGAAATACTGCTAAGCTGACCACGTTCTGTACTTCCACCTAAGCATCTGTAGGCAGAGGTGCAGAAATGTGATTTAAATCCTACACGTTATGACCATGCTTACAAAAACTGGAATTTAGCATGGGATAACTGAAGGAGTAGAACTTGGTGGATTATATTATCTGTCTTTTTTTGTCGAGGTTGGGTTACATTTAGTTTTAATGACTTTACACAGCCTAGCTCAGGGACCCTAACCACTGCCACTTGGGTATTTTCCTTGAGTTCTTTGCCTTATTATTTTGATAATACTGAAGATTGCATATTTGTTCTAAGTCTCAATTAGGATTAGCAGTTTTTAATTAAGAAATTAAAAACAAAGGCCTGGAAAGATGAAACAATTCTCTGAGTCTACAGAAAGCTATTGCAGAGTGAGAAATACCATATCAGATGTTGGCACAATTTGATGATGCTGTTTTGTTTTTTGTGTTCCAGGAGAACAGAAACAGAAGGGCAATGTCAAAAGGATGCAAGTTGTTTTCTCTCTTTTCCACATACCAAATTTAATTAACGTAAATCTGACTTGCAGAATTTTACACCTCACTTTTTTTTTTTTGCTAAATGAGAACATAATCTTGCTTATTTGCTCTTTGAAATTTGTGTGCTTTTTCTCTATTCCAAAATGCCGTTATTTAGCTTTCAATTATAGGATCCAGATGATGAGTTATTACATGCAGTTACTTTCTCAATTGCTTAAGGTACCCACAGGCACTAGAAGGGTGTACACAGGAATTTGTGACATTAAATACATGTTACAAATTTATGTTATTGAACACAATAACAGTTGTACAGTCAGCTTGCACATGTATGGAGGGGAGAGTGTTTTAGTACTCAAAAAAAAGAAGAGAAAAAAGAGTATTCTAGGATATATTATATCAATATTATGGCATTGTAGATGTTGATTATGACCTTGAGTAAATGAGTGAGTTGCCCAGCCTCCTTTTGCTTCAGTTATTCCAGCTGGAAAATTGGGTGAAAATGTGAATTCTCTTTATAAACCAGATGTCTGATCTGAGCTGTTCTTGGTAAAGAAAAAGAAAAATCCCTTCTGCAGCATAGCATAGACATGAATAAAAAGGATTTAAATTACAGTCAGAAAAGCAAGCAGCCAAAGCCAAAGTCACAGCTGCATCGACATGTCTGGAGATAGTGTAAATTAAGATGATTAAATTATTTAATCACCTTTCATGTCCCTTCATCACTATGTGTGTTGTTATCAAGGGCTGATTCCAGTCCAAGTAGATGAAAACAAAAGGGATAATGTTTGTTTGAATTTCCCAATGGATCAAGCTAAAGAAGAAATTAAAGTAATTGCATATTTTGCTTTTGTACACATCAGCAGGACAACATTGCTAATGGTAAGTTTATTCTTCCAACCTGATGTCTGGTGTAAGAAGCAGCATTTTGTTTGCTTAAAGAGAGTAAGTGCAGCCCAATTTCTCCCCAACCTGTGCTAGGCAAGCTGGGGCAGCAGCCCGTGATGGCTGTGCTCAGCTGTGCTCTGGTGAGGCTGCAGCGCCCTGGGGAGCCTGGCACTGGCAGTGGGGACCAGCTGGCAGCACCAGTGCCCCCAGTCTCCATGCTCCCCCCGTGCTCCGTCCCCAGAGGGCTGAAGGGCTTGGGCAGGAACGGCCGCAAACATGAGAGCAGTGGTGATGGTGCTCCGTGAGTGAGAGCGGAGACTTTGGGATTGCATCACTGGGTTCTCCAAGCCCTCGTGGCAAGGGAATGTGTTCTGTTTGTGCCACGTACAGGTGGGTTTCCAGCTTGGAGAGCTGCTGAAATGATGCTGCTGTTCCACCCGTGTTCGTGTGGGGTGAGCTGATAGAAATGTTGCGGTGGCAAAGAGAGAGCGGGACGGTGTGTGCAGGGGAAGCAGCGTTCCCAGGCTGTGGGAGAGGGAGGGATTGCCTCTGGCTCAGCCAAGCCTGCTTCCCAAACAGGAGGGCAGCAAGACATTCTTTAGGAGCTGTAAATTTAGCAAAGCGGGGTAGTGAGTGGCTTTTGGTGTGTGGACATTATCAGCAAGCTCTTGTGCCTACGTGGCCACATTGAGGTGATGGAATGGCCCTGGGATGCTGTGTGTGAGATCAGGGTGGGAGCTGCCAAATTGCTCTCCCAAGGCTTTCTCCCCAGCCCACCCGGGGACCGCTCTGGGCACGGGGGAATTCTCTGGTGAGGCACAAAGAGACTGGCACGTAGGACCTGGGGACGGCTCCTGTCACCACCAGTGCAGCTGGAGGGGTGTTTTAGCCTTTCATGCAGGGCAAAGAGATGGGGCAGCCTCTCACAGACGTGTTCTGCGTGAGTGCACTGATAGCTGGGGCACGGAGCAAGGGGAAGGCACAGAGGGAGGAATTGCTGAGATCAGCACACTGTCCTCCTGGGAGGAAAAGAAATGGATTGACACAGGCGGAGTCTCTGACATCAGGGAGTGCTATCTGGAAAGATCTGTTAGCAGAGCTCTGACAGATGGTAGGGCTGTTTTTCATGGATATTTACGCAGGGGCACCATCCCCCTGCCTTGAAGAGCTCACCTTGTGTGCTGATGTCATTTTAACCGTGATGGATTCCCAGCCCTTCGCCTGGTCACAGCTAGCTGTTTGGATCTGTGGGCAAAATGCAAGCATCAGCTGTTCTAAAGGCTTTGTGGAGTGCTTGTATGCAAGGGTTGATGTATCAGCTTAAGTTGTTAGACCATAGGTGGAGTCGTATTTCTCAAAAAACCAATGTCATTCAATTTCAGTTGATTCAATACCAGAATGGCTTTGCAAAGGTTGCTTCAAATGTAGTTTTTCTCATTCAGTTGTTTTACCTTTCTGTTTACATTGTTTTGGTTTCATATTTTTCTTCTTTTATTTGTTTTTTTTTCTAACAGACATTATCAAAGCATGGATCAATACTGAGCATTTAATTCCAAAATATAATCTCTTCTTGGTTTGGTTTGGTGTTTTTTTGAGGGGGGGAGGAGTAGAGGAGGGCATGTTCAGCCTTTGACAAAGGGGTTGGGGATGGAGGGCACTAGTGCTTTCTGTTGTCTTTGTTAGGTGCTAGTAAAAAACACCTATCTGCTCCTGGCCCCAGAGTAGTGACCTGCTTTACCTGTCCACCATGAGGCTTTTGGGAGATGCAGTTTTTAGGTGCATTCAAAAACCACTCCAGAGCACATGCTGCTCCCGATGTCTGGACGATGCAGGTAAGATGAACGTGTGGTCATTGTCAGTTTTAGTCTCTCATTCCCACTAGTAGATTTTTGACAGTCATATCTGAAAAAACACATTCAGTGTGTTGCCACTCAGTGCAATCAATTTCCTAGAGAGCATTCTGTCCACAGAGAGGACAGTGTGTTTTATCTGATCTGGCTGGCTGTGTCTGAACACAAAACTGGCTTCTGGCAGCATTGCCCTGTTCAGGGGGCCACAAGCAGTGCTGGGGGATTAACACTGAACACCGGGTGAGTAACGCATGAAAAACAACAGCAGTGTGTACACCTGCACTGCCTGTATGCTGTGGGGCATTAACTGTGTAAATAATCTCCTCATTATTGGCCTCAGAAGATAAGTATACCAGCTAGAGCTCCACATTTTGAGAAAATAATGTAAAAATATTAAAATTTTAAAATAAAAATGTAAAGAGCTCTTTGTGACCCTCTCCAGGGTACCATGGTTTTTCTTCTTCTCGACAGTACCTAAGCTAATAGCTGCCTGTCCAGTGTGCTAACCTATAACCATGGTCACAGAGTGCAGGATTGGTTCTGGTTCTACCCCGAGGGCTGGGTGTTGGGCAGGGCTGGCATCCTTTGGCTTTTCTTCTGGGACTTTATTGCCGTGGTTCTACCAGGAACTCTGAAGTACTGGAAATGCCACAAGCTGTTCCAGGGAGGTAGGGGAGTTCTTACCTGCACCCTGCGAAGCTGTGAAACGCTGTGTGTGTCAGACATCTCTCAGTACTGGTCTAGGCTGTGAAAACTGCCTGAATGGCAGTGTCACTGTCAGTTAGGGTCTTAGTTTATAAGTGAAGCTAGTTTTGTTATGAGAGGTTTGTGTTTCATTTCAGAAATTAACGTTAGAATAGGCATAATATGCAGTTGATGCAGCTTGTTCCAGGAAAAGGAGTTTTCTTACTAGTTCATTAAACTGTTTTTCTCAAATCTGTTAAACAAAAGGCCTGAGTCAGGATAATGACATCCATAATGACCATGGATGTGCAATTATTCCTATATACACTGGCATAAGTCAAGACTCTGTTTTTGACTTGCACTCTGTTTGTACAGAGTGCTCCCAGACAGAAGTCCTGAGCTGAAGGGAAGCATTCATTCCCTGAAATTTGCTATGAATTTGATGTTTACATGAGATTTTTTTTCTCCTCTAAATTTGGGTGGGAAGAATATGCCACTGTGACCAACAGAAGGCATCGCTTCTCCATCCTTCTTGGTTGGAGTTGATAGATTATATAATTTTTTAAGGACAGCACAGTGAATTTAGTATTAGCTACACAGCAGCACAAATATTTAGCCTGTTTTGAGTGTCTTTTGTGTCTGTTGAAGATACTTCAGGAACTGGATTTTTATATCTCTCTATGGCTGCTAGCAGTGCACTAGTGCAATGCATTTTCCAGTGATCACATGATGTTCTGTAGCAGTGAATTGGTTTGGTCCAATGGTATTTTTTTTACATGTTGCTGTATATCATGATTCAAACCTAAGTAAATGAAGCATGACAGCAAATAGATGTAAAAGGGAAAGGAGGAGTTCTGCAAGAAAAGCAGGAAAAGAGAATTTAAAAGTTATTAAAGAACTTGTGACCCCTGTTGGAAAACTAAATGCTAGTGGCTCTGCAGCAAAAGGAATGCATAGCTATTCCTTAACTGCAGTAGATATATCAAATATTATTATTTTTCCTGCCTAGATATTAATATATTCTGAAATACGCTGGGAACAGATGAACATGTCCCACAAAGACAGAAAGCAGAGGGCAGTTAAACACTTAATGGACTTCCTTGCATAACTGGTTGTTTTTTGAATGGCTTCAGCATCCTTATTTTGATAATATGAATTGGATGCAGCAGTTCACAAATGTAAACCAAGGCTTGTGGTTTTCCTGTGACCAAATACCTCTTATTGGGATAGCTTGAGGTATGGCTAATACTTCTCACCTTATACGTAATAGTTCTGAATTTAAAGCAGCACAGGAGCTTTATTGATATTAACATAACCAATTTTATTATCATCTTAAACTATCTGGTATCTTGATCTGAAGAGATTGAGAAGTCATGAGGAAAATTTAGTAAATCTTTTACAGTCACACTGATGCTAATGAAGTTTGCATTGTACTTCTGCTACAGGACAAAGCCCTATTAGGCATTTGAATGGTTTTGTTATTCCCCATTACAAGAGGGATTTGCATTCAAAACAGATCTAAGAAAGCGGAGTCTTTATTTGCAGTTGTTTACTATTATTTTGGTTCATATCTCTGTGTGAATGCTGTAGCTTATTTGTTATTTCAGTGCTTCAACCTTTTAATGCCATGGTGCTGAGAAAATACAGTGCTGACTGCCTTTAGCATTGTCCCTGTAAAACTGTCTGCCAGAGATATGGAAATAAATGAGGATTAATAATATTAGGAATGAAAATCTTTTGGACAAAAGACACTCAGTGGAGTAAACTGGATAAGAACCAGCTGGAAACTTGAAACTAAGTTCATCTTTTGTATTATTTTGGAGTAATACAAGTTCATTAAAATTTCAGGAAGTGGTGGTGACTCTTATCTCAGTGGAAAGGACGCCCTGGAAAGGCTCCTCTGTGCTGCCGGAGGCAGGAAGCTGAGAGTGGAGCCTTCCCAAGGAAAGGAAAGATGAAACTCAGCTTGTTCTGTGTGACAGCTATGTTAAGGAATGGATAGGCAAAGGAGCCTCTGAGAAGAGTTGATACCTGCCTAAAATTAAGCCAGCAGAAGTGATGATTCCAGCAGTAAATTTAACTTCTGGCAAGGACCTCTTGTCTTGGCAGCCACCTTGCCTGTGTTACTCGAGAGGCACCAGGGACTCCAGCAGAGATAGCGTGGTAGTTTGAGAGAAAACAAGGGTGATTCCTACTTGCTTAATACTGTGCTTCTATATTGGTAGCTACTTGAAATGTCTGCATACCTTGGCAAAGGGCTTCTGTTGTCTTTTCTAGTGCCAGATACAGATGCTTTTCAGCATTAAGTAGGAGTACAGAGAAATCTGTCTTGGGGAGTCGCAGTGCAGGCTGGTAACACTCAGTTTAAAGGTGGTGATCTCGAAGGCAAAGCTGAATGACAAAGACAAGGATGAGATGGGAGTTTAATTCCTGAGTTGCACCACGTTCAAACTGTGGAAGAGGAAAGCAAACTGGTCAGACAGATGTGATTTTGTAGTGCTCAGGTCAGACATGCTGGACTCAGTGTGACTGCTCTCCTGGCATGGAAATCCGGCGTACATAACAATCCTTGGAACTTCTGCAGAGGTTTGTTACTTTGGATTAAATGCTACCAATGCCGAAAAACGTGTGAAAGAGTTTGTAGAACTCAGAATTATGTGTTGGAAAGCGAAAGAAAAGAAAATGGCACTCAGAGTAAAGCTGCAGATCTCAGAGTAATTAATTAATTGAAACAAGCTGTGCAAATGATGCTATGGTCTAATTTGCAAAAAATCCAGAATGAGAAAGCAGAAAAGCTATCACTTTGTCTTAGCTATGCACACATATTAAGTAAAAATAAAAACCTAATGCATGCCCTGTAAAGGCTGTGTGCATAGGGGAGTGCAGCATTGCTGCTGCAGCAGCAAGATGAATCCTCAGCTGGAACAAAGAAGAAAAGGGTCTGTGTGTGTGCATGCACATGTGTGGGCACTGAGGGGGTTTGTTCAGTTTTAAAAGACCTTTGTGCCTTGCCAGCCTTCAGACAGCCATGCACTGGGTGAGTCTCCTACCTTAATTAAGAGTAATTTGACTGGCCATGTCACTGCTCCCATTGCCACTGCAGTTCTGAGGCACTGAGTGAGGGCTTCTAACCTGTCCAGGAGCTGCTGGGATTGCCCCTGCATGGGGCAGTGGGGAAGGGGAGCTGCTGGCATTGCCCCTGTGTGGGGCACCTGGGGAACAGGCTGAGTCTGGCAGCTTTACTTCTCCTGAGGTGGGAGCAGGGTGAAGCAAGCAGGCTCTTAGTTGGCTGGTTACAAAGACTTCTTAAACCAGATTTTTACAAGCCAAAAATGTGTTTTGGATATTAGTTTATAAATTTCTCTATTTATAAATATCTCCCCTTTATAACTGCCTGCAAATTTAGGAATTTGCAGGGTGCTTCCTCTTATTGATGTGTCACGCCACTTTGAAAGGGGAACTGCTACCTTGGTCCCAAAGCAGAGATGGTGCTGGGCCCCGCAGCACAAACCTGTGACTGCGTGCTCTGTGGTCCAAGTGTGCTACCGAGGGGCTCCGTAGGAGATGGCTGTTCTGTGAATGACTTTTTTTAGCTTGCAGACACACATGCACATGAAGTAAGAGTGCAGCTGTTTTGGCTTTCGCACTGGGGAGGGTGATGAGGAGAAAGGATGTAATGGTGTTTGAGACAAAGCTGGATGTTCACTTGCAGCATTTTTTCTACAACTTCCTATTTCGATTTGCATTCGAGGTGGGGGCTGGGCGTATTTATGGTTTAATGAGACACTCTCGCCTTAATAGCAGAATGTTCACAGGAAGAAATGAGTTATTGCTGGTTTTCTTCTTCTTTCTGTTCAGTTACTGTGGATACAGCGTGTAACTTTTAGGCATACTTCCCCCTTGAACAGTATGCACAGCTTCCAGTTGTTGTGCTGAAGCTGCTGAAGGAAGGAGGTTAAAGGAGCACAGTTTTTTAAAGAGATATTTGTTTGCTGCTTAATTCCAATGGATACAATGAGCTTTCGCGGGAGGTTCAGACGAGAGCCCAGTGAACTGCGGAGGAAGAGAAGGACCATTAGGCGAGTGAATCAAGGAGAAATTCACAGACTAAGCTGTGTGAGTACGAACCCTTCTTCCACCTCTTCTGTGAAATTGCTAAGAAATTCTCTCTTAGGTCTCTGTCAGGACTACATGCTGGAGGGAGTAGGATTTATTGCGTGGTGTGTATGTAGGATTGACCGAGTCTCATTCAGTCTGATAGGGTACTGAGCACTGGAGAATGGCTGCTGGAGTCTAAGATTGAAGCACAGGGAGTTCAGGAGTTTACAGACCTCAAGTGCATTAGAAAAGCTTTTATGGCATCACATTGTTGGTCAGACGTGTACTGAGAGCAGCAGTGTGTGATAGTCTCTTTGGGACCTCATAGCAAGTGCCTGGTAGTTCCATGAAAATCCATAATGCTGCTTCTGGAGTAGAAAGTTTCTCGGTGCTATTTCAGATTTCGTGATCTGCAATGGGCACCTCTCAAAGACAGGAAGAGGAGGAAGACACTGGCCTTCTGCAGTGCAGGGAGCAAATGCAGAAAGCTCCAGAACCTTTGGTGGAAAGCTGGAGCAAGGTTCTACCCCACAAGCTACATGGCAGCTTTGCCTGTGATGGCTTTGGGGCAGGACTCAGCCTCCTGACAGTCTGCTGTGGGCCACTGGGAAGCTCACATTAACTGCCTTGTGACTAAACTTTCCTGACTGAAATTAAAACTGCAGACAATTTTAGGTAAAATGCTTAGAACCTGCTGTTGAGGAGTCTTAGGCAAGTAGTGGGTTTCAGTGTATTCTCTTAACTTGAAAGACTACTTTCGCTCATAAAACATTTAATGGCATCCCTAAGAAGAGACAATGAATCCTTTTCCTCAAGGCAGAGGTGTTTCATTTTCTTCCATAGTTTGTACATCCAGTTACTGTGTTTGCATGTGCATGCTGAGGGCTCTTTCAAGGCTGTTCAGTGTGTCCAGCGTAACAGAATCAGTGATAATACAACCAAGAAGTGCATTCTCATTAACTTTTTTTGATAGGAAGGAAAAGAACTTTGCAGTTGTAATGCTTGGTCACCAATTACGACGGTTTGTGGTTCGTCTAGTAGAGTGTTTGGGTTTTGCTTGTGACTAGCTGCCCTTTTGGATAGGTATTTTATATGAAAGTGGATCTTTTTGACAAGGCTACTTTATGGTGTGGTTTCTTCTGCCCTGAGCTACTGGTGTACAGTCAAAGATACCATGTTTAAGCTTTGTGGTCATGGGTCCCAGGAATGAATGCTGGTGGTGCTGCTGAAATCACCTAACCCTGGCAGTTCACAAGGCTTTGGTTTAGGAGGTAGGCATTGCTTGCTTGACTTACCCTCTTAAATCCTGGTTAGGGGGGATTTTGTTGTTACTGTACAAATCCTGACTATACTTTATTAGTGCTCCCCAGAAGTGGCTGCAGCCTTACAGGAAAGTGCAACTGGAAATAAAGCCCACATGGTAACAATAAGCCAGCAGCCTGCCTGCAGAGAGAGAGGAATGTATTTGTTCCCTTTTGCCTGTATCCTTGGATAACAGAAACTGAGTGTTCATGTTAGTGGTGCCAAAGAACCTTAAAATGTTACGGATTCTTAAAAAATCCCAGCAATGCATCATAGGTTGACCTAAGACTTAGAGCACTTGTAACTTGTAAGCCTTTAACTGGAAATAGGCAACATGCCTTTTTCATCAGAGGCTTGTGGGTCACACTGCACTTCCCCTGACATGGATGGCTGCTGTATGTCTGGGACATAACTCCACTTTTATGGGGAGTCTGTGCTGATTTTTGTTCTTTTCAGACATAAGATAGACAAAGATAGGGTCACTGTGTCATACTACTCTGTAGATGTATTTCTCAGTAGTTTGTTTAGCCCTTAGGAAATGCAGGCACACTTGGCTTTACTTTTGTGCCTTGCAATCTGTGTCTTTCTACCCAGTATTTCATAATTGGAGCATGTTAAATCTTTGGCCTGCAGGCTCTTTTTGCTATCAACC
Source organism: Atrichornis clamosus (assembly GCA_013400975.1). Classification (NCBI taxonomy): domain Eukaryota; kingdom Metazoa; phylum Chordata; class Aves; order Passeriformes; family Menuridae; genus Atrichornis; species Atrichornis clamosus. The sequence continues at coordinate 137,893 of WBMZ01003481.1, read as the reverse complement.
AGCAGCCAATCTCTCCTTCATGCATCAGTCCTCTGCACCTCCAGTGCTGCAGATTTTAAAGTGGTGTCAGTTCCCACTGCAGCTGTAATGGCTTTTGTGTATGGGCACCTTACTCAAGGAATGCATTCTTCTTATACTACATTTACATCTGTGTTTTCTATAGATGGACTTCTATTATTTGCTGGAAGCTCCTTTATTTTTCTAAGACTAATTATGATCTGATTAGTTTTAATTGATTGTAGGTTGTTGACTGAGCTCAGTGTAGTTGACCAAATTTTGCTCTCATTTACATCCTGAGTGTGTAAATGCCTTGATAGCCAGATAATTGGTTGGGAGGGGAGCTGATGTCAAGGAAACAATTACAATTTTAACGTCATTGTGAGAGCTGAGTTTGTAATGGTCATGTATAGGTTGTACTAATTTTTACAGATAAAGCCTCTGTAGAAATACTTAAAATCAGCTATGTAGCGTGAGAAATATCTATAACTTGTGAAGAGATAAGTAACTACAGTGTAGGTAGAGAAAGAGGGTTATTCACTGAGTAAAATGAAGCAGAACAGAACATATGTGAGATTTGCCCCACAGGACAGTGACTTATTACTAAGTACTCTAGAAGTTAAATGGTACTTTTGAAAAGTTTGTTTAGAGCTAACACAAACACTTTTCTTAGTTGTTTTTGCTTCAGGGGCTTCTGAAGTGGTTGAGCCCCTTTCAAAACAGTTGTTTGCTCAGTTGACATGTCTAGGTCTTCATACATCTAAATTTTAGGGTTTAATTGAAAATGAACAATGGATGTTTGCTTTTGCACTGTGTTGCAGCTTCCTCAGACATATAATAGTGATCAAAGTCTTTAGCTTCAGAGCATGATCTAATGAACAGACTAGAGCTTTCCCTTCAGTCCTTGAAAAACAAACTCTCCTCCTATGTACTCTAAAAACAAAGTCTACTAAAAAGAAATCTTTTTTTTTTAAGTAAATAAAACTGTTTTTAAAGCTAATCCTATGCTGTACACAGTGTTAAGTAAAATACACCCCCATTTTAGTAGAAGGTTTGTGTTGGAGGAGTGGGTGAGGTGGGAATGCCCAGCATATCTCTCCTCTTGTTCTACCCCAAACCTGTACACAGATGACTGTGGGTAGATCCCTCCATCTCCCTGATTCATCCAGGTCACACAAACAGAGAGGACTGTTTTGCCTGTTGCTGTAACCAGTTCTATCATTGCTATATAGATGCTATAGGTGTCAGAGCTGGGCTTCTACCTCTGCTAGGAGGGACACTTGAGTGCCACTGAAGGGCAAAAATTGGGAGTATCTTTTCTTTAAATGTAGACTTTCCTGAGCCTGAAAGGACTCTATGTGTGAAGTTATACAGATATATATATATATATCTATACACACACACACACCTATGTGTGTGTGCACAGACAGACTCAGAAGTGCTGTTTACATAAACTTTATACTGGAATCTTGCAAGCTTTGGTCAAATCCACTGCATGCAGCTTGTAGGCTGGCTTTGTTAATGCTTCTGTTGGGGCCATGACTCTGCCAACTGAGACCGTGCTAGAAGAAGCAAACATGGAGCATGTTTCCAGAACCATTGAAGCAGAATCACTGCAGCAGCCCCTGCGTGGTGCACAGGGCAGGACAATCCTTCTCCTTCCCTGGAGTAAAGTAGTCACTAACAAGGCAAGTAGCTGAGTGAACACTCCAGCTCTCTTGGCAGCTCCTCTCTGCTCCCCCACAGTTCCCCTCCCTTCTGCCCAGTCCCCTTCCACCACGTCCTACCTGTGTGTTCAGATGTCTGCATGTGGACTGAATTTCATCATTGGCTTTTGCTTACTTTCTTTATGAATAGATTCTATGTGGCAGATTCGAAGAAAGCCTTTTGTTGCCAAAAGTGTGCTTTTTTTTTTTTCCTGGTTAAGGTTGGGTAAGGGGAGAGAGCTGAGTATTGCTAGGTTAGAGGTCTGTGTATATTATTAAAAAACACTTTATGACACTTTACAAAACTTTCTTGTTTTTTCCCTGAAGTGACCTATGGGCAAATATTTAGTCTAGGCTTCAGAAGTCCTCACTATTTAGAAGCTGTTACTCTTGACATTTTGAAAAGCAAACCAATTAAATTTAATTTTAAAACTTAGCAGTTACATTAGAAATCTAGTCAGTGACTGATTTTAGTAGTTTTATGATTAAATGAAACTGGTTTATCTCCTTCCTAAGGAGAGTTTCAAGGTACTGCATAAACAGAGAGGACAAGTAAGTTGTTTTGTTACCTGAATGCTTTTTACACATCGTACTGATAATTTCACCTACTGCCTAAAATGACAAGTGCCAGTCAAGATGTACGTGCCCGTGCACTGACATTCCAGAGTCAGAAAGCACTGCGGCGAGACTGCAATGCCAGGTGCATAATCATGCTTGAGAAACAGAATTCAGACAATGCTTATGACTAAGTTGAGCATAGCACGAAGCATCTCCTGTTCCCCCAGCTGGATTTTGCACATTTTAACCATGAGGGAAGTAATTGTGTGAGGCCTGGAGCTTTCAGAATTCGCAACAAGGGCAATGACAAATTCTAACTTGAGAAGCAAGAGGTGTTAGGAGGAGTAGGCTGCTCCCAGCTGCCTGAAAACAGGTCTCTGTGGTTTGAGCAGCCTTAGCCCTGGTCACTCATCGGTCACCTACGTGTGCCTCTGAAGGCTCCAAGGGCTCCAGCTGGCCCACCAGCTGAATGAAAATTTCCTGAGCTAGCTTATCCACATGAGAGGTGTTTCCATTTTTCAAATATTTAACTTGCTGAATTCTCTTACAGTAATTTTTAAAGCTGGAAAATATACAAAATAGACTTACATTGATTTTGACCCACAAAACAATGGTAATGTAAGCAATGAGGTTTTGTCCTATCCCAGCTGTATTTGTACAAAGTAAGTCTCCTTTAGTCAAGGAAGTCCCTTATGGGTGTCAATCAGAATTTTCTTTGAATAAAGAGGCTTTTAAAAATGAAAATTACTTTTCACTGAAGTTATTCCCAGCAGGATCTTCAACAGGTTTCCTTTCTTTTGCTCTGCTTGAGCTGAAGGGTACTATAGCATTTTGGCAAGTAATTTCTGAATCATTAGGAATTGGAGGTTTGAATTCTTCATAATTCTTTGTGATTTTTTCTGTAGCAGAATCGTGTGGGAACTGGCAATCCCCTTAATGAAATTTATTGGCACGTTGGCTTCACTGCTGACACTGAAGAGTATATTAGTTGTGCTGTGCAGCCCTGACTGGATTCTTTCCAAATGCAATTCTCCAAGGTTTACTGAAAGTCATGACAAATTAAACATTTTGGACCTGACAAGTGAATGTATTTTAGGGTGGAAGGGAGGGGGTGTGTCAAAGAAAATTTTCTTTGTACCATTAATTTTAATAAATTTGTTGACTGTGGGTCACCTACTGAGCCAAAAGAAGCCTTTGTAATGTGGCCAGAGAGTTTGTTGACTGTAAATAGATGCAGAACAGGCCAAGCAGTCATAAAAAGGAGATCTGAATCAAAAGGAGAGACCGTCTGCCTGCTGGTTCTGGCTGTGCTTCCCTATCCCCTACCCTGGGTACCTTTTGCAGACCTTGAATTGCCTCCGCTGTGCTTGAAATGCAAAACTTACTTTCCTTAAAGGAAATCTATAACATGATGCAGAGTGTGTTGGGAGTGGAGACGGGGGAGGCCTGTGGGGTGAGAGCATTTTGAGTGGATGAGACCTGTCAGTCCCAGCTCAGCTGCTTGAGAACCTTGGGAACACCTTAATCCCAGTGTAGCTGCACTGTTTCTGCTCACTGGATACCAAGGCTGCCATGGGACTCACTGCCCGTGAGCACGTGGGCTCAGCTGGTGGAGAGGAAGAAGTGGCACCCCATGGAGATATCCTTCCCATGGCATTCACCCCAGGCACCAAACTGCTCTACTGCCTCGTGCTGAATAGAGATGTCCATTGGTCCCACAAAAATACAAACGTTTTGGTGACTTCTTGAAATCCAAATGATTTTCTAGCCACAGCTTCAGCTCCTTGAGTGTGCAGGCAGCTGTGGGGAGCACACCTCAGAGCTGCTGGGCAGTCTGAGTCTCTGGTGTGTCTGAGACAGGGTTACATTCAGCATTTACACTACACTGCCTCCAAAAGTCATGGAGTCCTGGCTGTTCTCTGGCTTCTGTTTGGACAGGCTTGGCAAAGAAATATTCAATTGAAGTTGGCCTGCCATGGTGGAATATAATTAGCTACACGTATTAACCATATAAAGACAGGTATTATGTCAGAGACACAGTATTTAACTGAGGAAATGAAAGGAAGAACCAAAGAAGTGTGAGAAGCACTTCACATTGGTGTCGTCCTAGAAAGTAGTTTAATTTGCTGTTGTGAGTTTTGATAGGATGGGGTTTGGTTCATAATATCATTAAGAAGTCTAAAAAAGATGAAGGAATGGTGTTATTTTAGTAAGTGGCACTTTCTCTTTTAAGTGCCCATTGCAATATTTCAAATGCATACTAGAATGAATTGTCATTTTAGACAAGCCATAACTTGGATGAAATATAGAATTAGTTTTGCTTGATCTTGACCAATCTGGCCATCACAATTGTTTTGACTCTCTTTATGAACATGCACTGGATCCTCCTGTCACAGAGATACTTTAGTCTAGGTAACTGAAGTCCATCAGCGTCTTTCTGTTTATCTGTTTCCTTAATTTTTTTCTTCCTGGTTGTGGAAGAGAAGGAATTAATTTAAACATCTGTATTAAATTCAGTAGGTTTTAGACATTCAGGATTTGGTGTCAGAATAGCATGTCATTAAAGCATTAGAAAATCATAGCAGTTTGTCTAGTCTATTTTTAGAATGGGGAAGTGCTTGGAATGACTGTTGAGAGACTACTGGTCTCTATGTCATTTCCTTCTTTAGGAGTGTTCACAGAAATACAGCTTTAGGGGGACAAGATATAATTATGAAGAGAAGATGGGTACTAGCATCTGTGCACAATGTCTGTGCATCTGGGGGCAACTCAGGTACCATATTTGAATCTGTAATATCATTTATGTGGCTATTTTGGGTCATTACTACTGGGAAATATAATGATTTTTAGCCTACACAGAAGATGATGGCGATGAAGCTGTATATCACTGGTGGAATCTGTTTCACCCTGTGAAATTATATTATCCTCCTATGGTGTTGGCTCTGATTTAACATCTCTTCAGTATTCCAAAAGAGTGTGGAAAAGATGGCTCAACAACTTAGAAAGCTATGCAACACTGTCAGGGTATGTAGTAAATAGTACTGCTGAGAACGTTGTAGCAGGTGAGGAGTCAGAGAGTGCCTTTTTACTAGATGTATTCACAACCATTTCAGCGCAACTAAATTCATTACTCACTTGAGATGGAGAATATAAAAAGCATTATAGAAACCCAAGCCAGAATAATTCGATCTTGGCACAGATTGCCAGGCTGGCCTGTTTCCAAAAAAGAACAGACAAGTTAAATTGAGAAGAGGCAGTGCTGTGGTTATTAAATTAGCTTTAAATCAGTCCTGCTCATTTACAGATCTCTGCTAGTGCTTGCAGGGAGAAATTTGCTAATCCCAACATCGCTGCTTCTGTCTGCTTGGGAAGAAGAAACAAGCAGCCATCCCACACCAATAGAAATAGGCTGCTAACTAACCAGCTGCCCCTTCCCATCACAGCTGCAACACCAGGCATTGCAGAGCTAAGCTTTGCCAAGTCCAAAGTACTGGCTCTAAAGGATGGAGTCGGTGTCCACAGAGCAGAGTCTTGTGGTCTGTAAGAACATGCAGAATTGATGAAGAGAGGCATCATGTTTGTTATACCATCATGCATGATGTTGGCAGGGAATGGACTAGATTATCTCTGCAGCCAGTGTATTGACAAGGATGGGCTATTACTTGCATCTTTGATTTACGGGAGCTGGCATAATATAGTATTGCATTTTATACAGGATTTTGCTGTACTGACCTGGAAGAACCTAATTTTTATTGCATCAGTAGCAAAACATCACCATAAATATTGAAGTGCTTCACTGAAAAGTTTTGCAGTAGGTTTGATAATGCCACATCTACTTGGATTTCATTCAGATGTGTAATCTTTCTCCAAAGACTTCTGTGTTAACATCTGCGAAAATATTTCCATCAGATCACGCCCTTTACAGCACTGAAAGCAAGAGAATTAGTGCTGTGGGAACAGTGATGTTCATACCCTTGCTGTGTTTCTCGCTTCGGGGTTTTCTCGGGCTGTATTTTTGTCTCATGCAAACGACCTTGTAGCTGCCAAGGAGAAGTTTTCCCCTGGAGTGTTTGAGCAGCTATCAGGAGTGGCTTTCTGAGCATTGCCAGTTTCTGAAGAGCAAAGAGAGGGCAAGGTGACATAGCTTACGCTGCCTCCTCTTGCACCTGAACATCTGTGTGATGTTAATTTTGAAGGGGATGTAGCTATGTTCACACGAACCTTACAGGGATTTCCAGGAGGAAGAAGGAATACCTCTTCCTTCTGCCAGCCCCAGCAAAAAGGGTAGTTTCAATGGGCTAACCTGTAAATTCTACACATTTTTATGAGATTTCCCCATATTTCAAGGGAAGTCCCAAGATTTCTGGGATTTCCCAGCTCTTCTCTAGTCTACAACTTCAGTAGGAACGTGACTTGTTTGCTTAATATTTTTTTCGAAGTGGTTTTGAAAACTGACATTCATGATGTTTCCAAGGAGCATCTGACCAAGATTAATATTGTGTTGACACATGTCTGGTTTTGGAGACTGGACATTTTATGATTTCAGTGGCATGCCTGACTTATTGACAGATTGTTGCAAGACCATTAGCCTGACAGTATCACCTCTGGGAAGGGAGGGTTATTGGTGTAGTCAATGTCACGAATTTTCTGCAGAAAACATTCGTGTTTTAGTGAAACCACTACACAGGAAAAATGCCTGTGTGAAGCACTAGTACTTTATAAATGTCAGTGCATGTGTTTTTTCACTTTTGCTTTGAGTTTTCTTGTAAGTGGTTGCTATAAGGTTTCCTACAGAAAGTAACAATTGTACTACTACAAGTTTGCTTTCTTCTAAACTTGAACTGAGTGAATTGTGTTCAGGGCAAATTTTGTCCTAGGTATCATTACCAAAATCAGTGGTATAGCACAGATGGTACACTCACCGTGCACTGGTGTTTTCTCTTTGTGGTTTTAACTCCCTGAAACTTCTGTTTATAGAGGAATATTTCATAAATAGATGCAATGACAGATTTAACGACAGAAAGTCTGAAACTCCTTTTGAAAGGACAGGACTTAACATAATTTGGAAGGGAACAAGAGCAAACTGTGCATGGTGACGTGATCAAATGACCCCATTAAGTTCCTGTGGGGAACTGCTGTCAGCAAATGACAGAGTGAAACCTTGCTAAAGAATACGACTGCTACTCAACCCAAGAGCTTCTTGGGCAGGACTGGATAATTTTGTGTCAACTGGGACAGGCCAGGGCCACGTACCGGTTTGGGACAGTTTAAGATGGTGTGTCTGTGTTAGTATGAAGTCTTGTGTCCTGATACGGTTCCTTGTCTTACCTGAACATCACAAAAACAGTATACAGTCCTATCACAGAACCTAAATTAAACATCAAAGAGGTTTCTTTCCAGGTTGCCCAATCCCTGGAAGTGTTCAAGGCCAAGTTGGATGTTCTATTAGTTACTGTTTGTTCTATTAGTTACTGTTATGTGTTCCTCTTGTCTGTCTTTTACAATTCTTTAATGTTACAGCGTCAGTAGAGAGTGCTTTTGGCCTGTAACTGCTAAATACTAATGATTTTTGGTTTATTAACTCTTAAGTGGGGAAATGGGACTGTGAGAGTTAATAGACCAAGAAGAGAGGTAATAGATTGAACTGTTGAAGGAGCAGGTCTAACTTTTTTGATTGCCTAGTGATCCTTTGTGGAGCTTTGAGGCTTTGAACAGGGAGTTGATGACCTGCAGAGGTGCTGAGGTGTTCTATGATTCTATTATCAGTTGTTCAGCAATTGAATAACTTTCTAGGAACGTGTGTATCCCTGTGTTTTAATCTAATTTGTGTGGCTACATTACTTATGCTTCATTAAACTTTTTATAGATGCATTTGATGCCAAAGGCAGTCTTGAACTCAGTATAGAAGGGAAACAGTGTTCACAAGAGCTGGGGAGAAATCTTGAGTTGACTGTGATTACTGAAAAAGCAAGAACTGTCTAGGACAAAGTCAAAAGAGAGAGGGAATTTTACATTTGAATCATTATATGTATGATGATTAACACGGGAATGAGATAAAATCAAATATGTTGGACAATCATGAGATTTTCTGTTGGTGGAATTTGTTTTATGGAGATGTCAAAACTTTTCCATCCCTCCTGGCAGTTCTCTTGCCCTTTCTCATTCCCTCTTTCTGATGCTTTGAATTAAGCAAATGTTCTCACTCTGATACATGACTCTTCATTTGTTTAATGTATTCTAGCATGCCAGACAGGCTTCTCTTTTTCTATTTTTGGGTTGTATTTCAAGAGAATGTAACTTTACTTTTGTTTGGTGGTTCCTGTGGTGGTTTCTTACTTTACTGCCGTTTCGGGCAATAACGGCTCTATTATGCCACTAGTCCTGTTTCTGACAAGAGAGACCATAGGGATGGATGATAGTTTATTTTCCTGGAATAAATATCTTGTATTATTACCAAGTGGAACAATATGGTGGCATTCACAAGCTACCAGCAGTTCTAAAGATGGGACTGAGTAAGACAGTAAAGAATTTAGTAGGCTTCTTATTTGGTGATATATTAGGTCAAAGTCCTATCTATGTTCAGTTCAAACTGTATCTGTCGATTTTCTTGATGTCTTTATGGAGAAAGAGAGAGAGAATTCCAGGTAAGTTGGTCTCTTAATGAACTGACAGATTGCTCTTGACTTTTCAGATGAGAGTGGCTGTTACCACTGGCCCAGCTTCCTCGTTTCACTCTTATGTATAAGCTCAGCTGCAACAGGCTGAGAAGAATGGGATGAGATGAGAAGCTATTCATGCTTTGGTGTATAAAAGGAAAAATGCAGCAGCTCTCAGTTTATGAAGGGGGAGGAAGGCAAGTTTGGGTGTAGAAAGATTACCTGATCTTTTCTTTTTTTCCACAGCAGGAAAAACCCAAACTCTTGGAGCCTTTGGATTATGAAGCTGTTATCACAGAGATTGAAAAAAATATTGGGGACAGCCAGTTTAAGGATCTGATACTATTCCCTGATGATGACTTTTCAGTAAGTACAAGGCAAATCTGTGTTACTATTTTTCTTAGCTTTGTTCTGTTCATTGATTTTATCTCAATTGCTAGGGGGAGAACAAGAAGTTGTCCAAGGGCTCTCTAAGGTTTTCTTAATTCATGCATAATGCCATACTTCCCTCCCACCAAATTCACTTGGCTTTTGGGGTTTTTTTTCCTCTGACATTTGTATATGTGTAACTTTACTGTTCAGGATTAGAAAAAGCTTGAAGCCCTGGTTCTTCCCGAATATATTTCAGGAACTCACTAGGTATGTTATTCCATAACGTATACTTGTCTGTTTGCTCAGCACACTGGTAGTTTGGCCAGTGCTAGAATCACTTCCTACTATTTTAGTCTAATTTAATCTGTAGCTTCTGATCCTATTCTGTTTGATATATTTGGCCACTAGAGTCCGTGGTACTGAAGAAAGCTCCCATGGTGGGATACGGACAGGGAATGGATCCCTGACCCCACAGCCGTGGAGCTGCCTGACCTCATCCCGGGTTCCTCATTGCTTGTCCTTGCATACTTCAAAGCCCCTGAGAGCCTGGAAGCCCAGGGCAGCTCTCCCAGTGGCAGGGGTGGTGCAGCTCAGAAGGACAGGGGCTGCCTGCAGGTTGGCTGGGGAGCTGTGTCGCCAGGCAAGTGCATGGGCAGATTGCCCGTATTGAACAGCAACTTCTGCAGAATCACCCCATCTTTATGAAAGATTTAGGTTTTGATGAATAGGCATTCTCTAATGGAAATACATTTCAATTTGTGACCAGTTGTAACTGCTCTGTGAGGGCCCTTCCCATCAGCTCATGGCACTGCTGCTGTCCTAGGAGGGCAGCTTAATCTAATCGACTCTGTTTTACTAAATGGCTCTATTTCCTTGGTGGCATTAACTGAGTTAATGTGCTCACGGGGTTGAGAGAAACAAAACAGAATAGATTTCCTCATTATTGTTAATTCCTTTATCCATTTTGCACATTTGTCGATTTATGAAATTGAAACTTAGCATTACAAAGACATACTGTGTGCTATCACAAGGCACTTGAGCCCCTTGATTTAGAGTAACTAAGCTCAAGTCCATGGACCTAACATTCTCAGTGACAGAAGAATCTCATCCTAATGCTGAAGACCTTTGTCTGTCAAGCAGGTTTTCATATCCTTACTTTCATTTTATTTTGAGCAGTTGTTGCCTGGATTTTAGTAGCTGCTTCTATTTTGTTTCCTCTGTGTTATGCTTTGCAATTATTTGGCATAATCTATTTAAATTTGAAAAAATAAAAAGAGATTAAAATGTATGAGAGAGGTACTTGCATGGTAGAGGTGGCCTGTACTCACAGAAGAGCAAAGGCAGTGGTAGGTATGGTCCATATCCTTGCTATAAACTGTTACCTTTATCTCCGGTTGAAGTCAGTGGCAGTAACAAGAGTTTATGCCACCCAGCAGGACTGCAGAGCTTCCATACTAGGCAGGTTTTCCAGTTGCAGGGTATCTATTTACAGTCCTGCTCCCTCCTGCTGAAATATCACCTGTGCACAGAAGTCTGGGTCAGCCATTTGAGTAGAAAGAGATCCACATCTGATGGAATTAGGAGGTGCTCAGGCTGCCTCTGAGTGGGATTTAATGTGATAATGCCCCAGGAAATGGTGGACATTCCTGTTTCACTCCTAATGATTACAGTTGCTGCAGACTTGGTGTCTCAGTGTTGATGCAGCCCCAGTTTGGGCCTGTGTGTGAGCACATCCTATGAGTGAAAGTCTCCTCAGAGTGAAACCCCACCAACAGAATTAGCTGAGGCAGTGAGCATAGGAGAAAATTCTGCTTTTAATAATCATCTCCCATTTTGGATCTATACTGATCACCACTGGCATCAGATATGGGTGAATTGCCATAGCTGTTGTTTCGTCTCAGAATTGCCTTCTCTCTTTGATGTGCATTCAAAGAGAAGGCAGTTATTCTCATAAGACTTCTGTCGGGCATTTCCAACACCTTATGTGAAGTCTGTGGAACAGCAGAGAATTCTTGATATCAATCTGAACCTCATAGACCATATTCTTCCATTTCCCTGCATCTCAGCAGAAGAGTACAAGATGTATACATTATAAAGGTGCCTTCTCTGGTTTTATGCCAGCTGGGGAAAAGATGCTCCGCTTTATTTGTAACTGTGTTTAATAATACCTTACAAAAACAAAAAAATTATTCACATCAGTTCTACTTCTTGCTTTTCTAGTAATACCTTCCATATAACTCTCCTGCCTGCCCAAAGTCCATTTTCCATTTCAGAAAAAAGATGTCAGCTCAGCTTCATTTTTCACCTATTCCTGGATCCCGTGAACAAATTTCCTTTTGGTTGCTGTGCTGTGAAATAATGGCCAGTGGAAATTCCTGCAGCAATCCATCAATCCAGAGCTTGCACTTTACTTCTTGGTTGATAGTCAGAGGGAGTTGATGAGCTTCCTGTTGTGCTCATAAAAAGGCAAGCTTGGTGGTGATCCTGGGAGTTTTGCATCCTCACCATTGGGTTGCTGTGCTTCCTTCACCCTCTGTTCCCCAGACGTGGCCACACTCTCCTTGACAACTGGAACTGCTGCTGTCTGGGATTCATATTTCTCACTTTTCTGCTACGTGGTTGCCAGAAATGAGGCCATGAAAGAAGTGTAACACCCTCCTTCAAACTGTTCTCCCTCTCACCTTTAAACTTTCACGTCTTAGTCTTGCCTGGATTTGTTGTCATACACTTGTACTTCTTCTCCTAAGCACTGTCATATACCCTAACAAAATACTTGCTGTATCCTTTCTTAAGTATTTTTTCATCCTTTTTTCATGTCACCATCTTTGGAAATTCACTGAACACGCAGCAGCCTCTTCTCAAATTTCTCCAGGATCTGAAGTCTTGCCTAAAATCATTGCTGCTCTCCGTTAAGTGGCAACAGGCTCAGCACCCCTTTGCTAATACCTTTGCTTTTGTGGAGGTTTAGTAACTAAGTATATGTTAATGTTCTGTTGGTAAATATAAATTAATTATCATAAAAAGGTAGATGGAAGTATTTAATAGTCATCTCAATTTGGTGTAGTAGAAAAGCATGTTAAACTCTCTGATTCATGAAAATTTGTTCCTCCTCCTGTATTATTTTTCTAAATTTCTTTTTGAAAAATGGAATTCTGACTTTTTAAAACTATTTGTATAAATATGGCTGAATGCCTGATTTTGGACCTGGACTAGAAACAATAATTCATTACCTAAATTTAGGACAGGTGTGAGATGGCAAAGCTTGCCTGCATAATGCAAAACCTATTGAAGTTCAGTCTGATGTGCTCCTGACTCTTCTGGGTTTTTGAAAGCCCACCTGGGTGCCCTGTTCCCTCCAAGTATCGCAGAGGCTTTAGAAGAAGTGGGGCTGAGTTGTGCAGTTGCTGTACTTGCCATCCCTGCAGGCCTGGCTGTTTCCAGGCTTCTTTATTTTAGCTCTGAACAAGAGCCAAAATGTCTCTGTTTTCAGGCTGTGAAACCTCTGCTATCTCGATGCTGTGCAGGGACAAAAGTTGCTTGGATCTAGAAGTTCATAACAGAATCAGATGCATCTTTAAGGGAACGAGCAAGAGTCATCAAGGACACGGCCTCTTCACATGGAACAGATGTATGCCACAGGGGCAGCTTGAAGGCCTTGGAGCCTCCTTGGAAAAACCCCTGTAAACCTGACTGTTATTTCTAAGATCAGAAGAGTTACAGTGGTGAAGTCATGAGTTACTTCAAATCCACATGACCTAGCTCCCACTTTCCCATGTGACAAGCAGTATCTGCTCATTCTTAGGGGAGGAGAAATTGAGTCCATTACTCTCATGACCAATGGGATATGGGTATTCTTGACGTGCAAGTTTACAAGGACTGGCAGGAGCAGGAGAGTGAGAGGTATCAAGACTTCCAGGGATGCACTCCAAGTGTTTAAGCAGAGAGAGCTAAAGCAGTCAGCAAAGCAAGCTGTGGGCAAAGCATAGCCTCTCACACTGAATGTGGTTCAGGGAGTGATGGGGCAAAATCTCTTCTTTAAATGTGCTCTGTGCTTGCTTTCTTTTTACTTTGCCCCCACATGCATGGTGAGGTCTGTGCTGGGACAGCGGCCTGCCAGGGAGCCCCGTGCCACCGCAGCCTTTGCACAGTGCTACTTGTACAGCATAGCTGCATCTGAGCCTGCTTTTTAATTTGATGGACCAACTCCTTGCAGTTTTTGGTAACGTTAAGGAAATCCGTTTACTTGAATGAAAACGGGACTGAGCAGCTTTTCTTTATAGAGGCTGAGCCTAAGCACTGCCAGGGAGGAACATGTCTGCCCACGTGTGGTTAGCACTCTCAGAAGGGCGGCCTTTGCAGGAAGTAAATATCATCACCGTCAGTGCATCCGTCCCAAGATTTAACCACTGGTAACATGCTTTCAGGATAAAAGCTACTCAGAATAGATTCACACTGAAAATGTTTGAAATGGCTAATGGAGTTTGAACTCCACTTTCAAACGCTAAATTCACCATGCCACTGGGAAGTAGTCACTGCTTGAAAACATTATTCCTAATCAGTGTTTGATAAGGAGCAATATTAACTTCTGTGTTTCACTGTAGAAGGTGAATGTAGCAAGAGGAGGTGTTTTGTGAAATTGCACCTTATAACTCACCCAACACCTGGGGCCAACAGCTTATGCAAATGAGACTGCCTGGCAGTGCCAGAAATCATGGTTGGATGTAGGATATTTATATAAAATAAATTAAAAATAATTCAGAAGAATTATAGACTTGAATGCTTTAGGCTGATACCTGCATTATTTGATTACCACAGTTTGCATGCACAAATGAGAGGGTAATTGGCCTCTGGCTTGAACAGACAATTGCTATGATTGCCTAAACATTAGAAAATTAGGCTGAATTCACAGCACATTTATAAATACTGAATTCTCTAAATAAAATCCTTGATTTTTTGAAAGACTTGCAGAAGCACATAGACTGATGTTGAAATTTAGTTCTTTTCTGAAGTAAAGAGGTTTTGGTGAATAATGCTAGGCCTGATCAACCCTTGAGAGCACTTAACTTTGGAAATAATCAACTATGAACAGGAAGTGCCTTTGTGGCCAAGCTTTTTCAGCTAAGTGGTTAAACATAACTAGTTCTCAGAAGGGAAGTGCTTTGTAGTTTTTTACACAGGTTTAAATATAACAATATACAACATTTTCCATGTCCCAATTCTTTGTGAATAAACCCGTGATATTCTTTGTCAAAGTCTACAAACGCAACAAGCCCAGTGTTATGTGATTTCTCAGGTTTGCAGGGCTGTGTTTCTTTCTCTCAAGTGCAGTCTTGTTGGGAAGGACAGTGGGTGAATGTGCCACAGCAGAACAGTGGGCTTGGGTCACCTGGCTTATTCAGCTACAGTCTTTTTAACAGGCTGTGTAAGGGGAGGGAGGTACCATGGCCCCACTAAGACTAAAGCTAAATGTTAGCTCTCTCAGTGAGTGTGTTGATACCTGTTGACAAGAAGTGTTGTATTAGGTAAAACAATTGATTTGCTATATGTCTTATCTATAAAAATTAGATACCGGAAACTCAGTTCTGTGCAATATGTGGAGCCAGGTGAGTTTTGCAGTGGGCAAGCAGAACAGGCTGTTGGTCTCTCTGGAGCTTATTCACCATCATGACAGGGTCAGCGTGAGGTACAGAGCACATCACATCTCTTCTCCTGTGGCCTCCCACTCTGCCTCAGTCTAGAAACAGCAGTGTCTCTTCAGCACTGGTGTGTGTGCTGGAAGGATGGTGCTCCGTGGCTGCTGCTGCTGGCTGCAGGGCCCCAGCCCTATGAAGAGCTCCATATCATGGGCCACAGGGGCACCCACAGCTTTCAGCTCTGCTCAGGGATTGGGTCTTGCTGTGACTGCTTAAAAAACTTTTTAAAAGTTACTGCTTAAAATGTCACATATGTGTGAAGTAAAAGTAATGAGGGGCATTCCAGAGACTGTGGGTACTGATGGGAAGTCCCTAAGCAACGAAGGATTCACACATCTATTACTAAACATAGCCTGAAAATTCATACTTCTCCATCTTCTGCCTTTTTTTGCTCATAGACTAAGTGATTATGTAAATCATTTAGTGCAGGCATTGGTAATACAGTTGGGTAGAGCCCAGGAACCCACATTTAGGAATCTGTGCTTAGTTTGTCAGAACAACAGGATTTTTTTCACTTTCTGGTGTCTATGAGGCACCATCATTATTTGTGAGAGCCCAAGTGTTTTAATTTTGTTGTATCCTGAGCTTTCAAGATGAAACAGATAAAGTTTGGGGAATCCCATGATGTTTCTGCCTGAGTGATACATGCCTTTCTTTCATAATTACTCTATGTGGAAAGTGATGGGGAGGAAATCAGAGCGGCTCATGTAAGCTCTCAGGGAAAATGCAGTCAGTAATATCCAGGCACTCTTCATGTAGAGTTTGGGTGCTTCAATTTATAGAAAAGCGATATCACCTTTTAGTCTGAGACTGAGGAAATGAGGTAGAGCCTCCAGGACCACTGATACTGCAAGCTGCTTGATGGTATTAGTATGTCGTTGTTCTTCATACTAAACCAGTCGCAGGTCACAAGTCTTCCTCTGGAGATTGTGCATTTCTGCAATGGAAGAGAAAATGAATTTGGGAGGTCAGATTTGTCTGGGTTTCAGACCTTTGCTATCTTGAGTGATGGAGTTACTCCACTGTAACTGAGGGCATAATCTCAGCTGCTGGGGTTTTATTTTGGTTGTTTTCTTCTCATGGCAGAGAAAATGAGTGGGACAAATCTGTAGGTTAACTGAAAATACCCCAAAGCTTCCTCTTGTGAACCTTTTGCAAAGTGTCTCCTTGCCTGACCGCAGCACAGGGTCCTGGGTCACACAGAGGGACACTGCTGGTGGTCCTGGCCTCTCGTTGGCCTGCTGGGAACTAAGGGAAGCTTGGCTCACTGTGGAGAACTTCTGGAGATCCACTTCTCTCTGTGGTTTCCTGCTCTGGGGCCTGACAAGCCAGTTCAGCCAGCAGCTGCTGTCAGAAAAAGGGCTTAATTTGTGCAGCCTGTGGGGGCTGGAAGAGGCTGTAGGCAGGCCAGGAGTCCCTTGTCAGCCCTGCCCTGCTGCCAGTGCCCGCAGGTGGGAATGTCCCTCTCAGAAGCTGCTGCCTGGCTCTCCTTGCTTTCCAACCATCAAGTTGTCCTGTGTCACTCCTTTAGCAGCTTGTTGGGAGGACTCTGCTCCCCTCTTCTCCTTTCAAGAGTCAAAGCTTTTAGTTCTGTCTCCACATTCCTTGCCGAAAAGGCATGAGGTGAAGGGAAGTGGAGGAAGCAAATATCACTGTTGGATTTGGCATATATTTCTGGGAAAGGATGTAATGAAGACTTGATGACTTTTTTTTATCAGAAACCTCAGAGACTGAAGCAACTTTGCTTGGAACAGTTTTATTCCCAGAAATCTATTCGAACACTGCTCCTGCTTGTAGTTAATGCCTGAGCTGATAGTATTGAATAGTGTGTGTGGGCAGGAGCTGGGTTGCAGTTGTTGGTATGCATGTGTGTTGGCTGCATGACAAACTCAAATATGCAAGCCATGATAACAAGGTTTTTAACCTCTTCCTGAGACAAAACTGCTGTTCTGTCGCTTTGACTAAATTGCATATTTTTTGTTTCTTGTCAGATAGACACAATTTCACTGGAAATCAGGACACTCTATCCTTCTGTACCTGAAGATGCAGAACAAAAAGCAGAAAATTTATTTGTTAGAGAGGTGAGTATCTAATGCGTCTCTCCTTTAATTCTAAATGAAATCAAGGGTTTGAGGGAGGCTTGCTATGTTTATAATGAACATCATTTTTTGTTTTAATATGCTTTAGGTGACTTGAATGAGATTTGAATTTTAAGGACCAGTAGGAAAGGGAGGCTTAACTGCATATCTCCTGTTGCCTATTCTCAGATGTTTGTATCTAGAAAAATTGCAACTGCACTGCATCAGTCTGTCATTGTACTGTTTTCCAGCTGCATTCCCTGTCACTACTAGTCCACTGATATTGATGTAGGTATTTTTACATCACCACTAATCAATGGTGATCTGAATGCTCTTTGCTGTTTGAAAATATTGATATCTTTCCCAAAAAAGATAACCAGTTGGCACTGGTTTAGAGCCTTAGGAGTTATTGCAAGGTATGTATCTCATTTGGAGGTGTACGTGTGAAGAGTAGGTGCACTTTGAAGGGTGCACAGGGGTTTATATTTATTGTCAGTATTTAGAGTCTGTTCTACCTGCATAGTAGTAGTTTAACAAAGTTCTTCCATGACAGTTAGAGGCCCACCAGGAGTGAATAATTGTTCTACCTTTAAATAACCCTTATGGTTGTATTGTTTCCATGCCTGATCTCAGATTGTAGAAGATTGCTCATGCTGCTACCTCCGGAATATTTTGGGTTGTCACTGGTTTTATCACTATGAAGGACTTCAGAGGAGCTGGTTGCACTGTTCAAAAGAATTTACTTTAGATGGCTGCCTGAACCTTCCCATTTCTCACTATAAATGTAAAATATAGCTCACTATTTGCATTAACAAAACAGGTTTATGAAACAGAATTTTCGAAACTCCATATAAGAAGTTTAATTCCAAGCATTTATAATTAGCCCGTAACGTGATGGGATTTGGCCTTTTTTTCACAAATTGGGATTTTTCACACCTCGTTTCCTGGTTTGAAAAAAGTATTTTATATGCACCATAACTGCAAGAGCTTGTGGAGGAAAAGTCAGTTGCAGACAACATAGGGATTAGAAATCATAAAGTCCAAGATTAGGCAGAAATGTAGCTGTTGAATTGTATACAACGTGACATTTTACAGGCTGGCCCTATTTCTTTTCAGCAGGTCTAAAAGGAGCAATAATAACTTCCTGCCAGCTCAGATTGCCTGAACTTTGCCGTCTTTGTTGATCTGACAGCAGGGTTAAAAGATAACCTAGCTTGTGGAGTTATCTACCTTCCCAGAAGCCTCACTGCCCTTTCAGCACTTTGGGGCCTGCTTTTTATTTTGAGGTTCCACAAGTTGCAAGGCCAGCACTGTGCTCATGGCTTTCCAGAGAAAGTGGTGTGTCTAAAAATGGAACATAGTGCACAGTGTCTGGGAATTGTTACAGCCGAGTACGCCGAGGGGGTGCTAATGGCAGCCTGGTGAAATACATATTGAGTACAACTATTAGCTTTCTCTGCAGTACCAGTGAGCCAAGGGGAGGGGGACAGAGGAGCAAAGCAGTGGAAAAAAAACAGTACTAGAGGACTAAGCCTATGCATGGAATAGTAGCAGGGTAAAGACCGTGTTTTAAGGTAGTGATGCGTATGTTCCACTTGACCACAAAGCCAAAAGTTATATATAAATATATATATATGTATAAAATAAAATAAACTCCATAGAGAGAATGGTTTCCAGTCCAAAATTAGGCAAAATTGAGCATGGAGTTCTGTGAAGATCTGTGATTCTAGTCCACTGCAGCAATTGCACAGATGTGTACTGACCCAGCAGCAGCCTGTTATGTTCCAGGCAGGTATTCAGCACTTTGGGATAGGTGTGTGGGAGTGGAGCTGGTTACCTTCACTTCTCTTTTGGAAGTGTGAAAAGCCAACACTTCACTCAGTGAAGGAGTTTTTCTTCAAATAGAGTGCACACTTCACTGTCTGTTGGTCACCTGGACTTGTTACAAGCCAGGATCAAATACCTAATTCCTGATGAGACTGTGGGGAATGTACAGCTCCATCTTGCTGGAGTCATGTTGGTATCAACTGTCTCTGACTGTTCACTATCTCAGTAGTTCAGCAAGTGGAGAGACAAAGACATGGAGCAAGTCAGTGAACTGCAAAAGAAGGATCTATTGTTGGAGGTGAAACTAGTTTCCTTCATGTGGTGCAATGTGAGAACATGGTAGTGAGACCATTCCAAGAGCTCAGATCCGTGATCTCCTATCTCATTCTTCTGCATGCTTGAGGGTGTTCAGATGGTCTATAAGACATGGTCATTTGAAAAGGATTATCAGAAGTCTGTGATAATGCCTTAAAATCCTGGCTGTCTTTTCCTGGCTGTCTGTTTCCCACTGGAGAGGGTGGGAAAGCTTTACTTCCACCTCTAGCTCTTGCATTGTGACAGTCCTCCAAGGATGAGGGTTTTTTTTTTCCCCAGCCCTTACCAAAATCCATACATAAGGCAGCTCAGAGATTTAATCAGATTTCCCTTCCTCAAGTGGGCATAGAGGGTACTTAGAGGCACAGCAGGATGACTCAATTGCCTGGGCAGTATCGGTTTATGGATCTAAAAGAGCTGACAAGCCAGATGAAGAAAGATGAGGCTGATGTTGCAGAGGAAAGCTTTTGGTATCGATGGCATTTGATGCTGTCCACCTGTAGTGGAAAGTTTGTGCCTTTAGTTGTCTATTCAGTTCTCTTAATACTGCTTTTGATTCCTCAGGAACTAAAAACTTTCACTGTTGGTGATACTGAAATCTTATGGTAATGGGGGAGGCAGAAGAATTCACTTTAAATAAGATGTCTGATCATCTGTGTTTTGCTGAAGCTGCAAAATGAAATCTTAAAACTGAGGTGACGAATAAATAAATAGTCCCTTGATAGGTATTTTATGCCTGCAAAGAGAATAAATATTTTACATTTTGTGATTAGTATCTGAGTCCCTTTATTAATTTATGCCTAATTATTAGCTATATTTTAAATGTAATACTTTGTGAATTGATTATTCCAATACCTGTAGTTGTATTAGGATAGTTTTCTTGTGGATTTTTCCACCTTTTCTTAGGCAGGAGGAGCTTGAGGAACTAAATGAGGTTCCAAGAAAAGAAGTTTCCAGAAACTTTTAAAGCCAGAATAAAATTATCTTCAGTGGATTGTTTTTTTAAGTGTTACTGACTTCCTTGAATTCTGTACTTTTATTGTGCTGTTTCCTTCCAAATTCTGAATTTTCTCTCTCCTCAGAGTCTACTGTACGTCTGTTGCATTTTTGCCAGTCAGTATTGTCCTCATGGTCAATAATTTTGGCAAATAGAAACATTCACTCCACAAGAAACAAAATTAAATTATTCTTTTTAGACAGTAAAAACATTCCTAATATCACCTCTCCCAACTTTGTGTCCTGAATATGCAGATCAAATGACAATTTTTGAGATTTTCCCCACATTTTAATGGGAAATATAAAGGGTAGTGCAATTTGCAGTTCAAAGTTGTGTTTAGTTTGAAGAACTTAAGCTGCCTAATTGCAACATATTTTATTCCATGTTGCTTTGCATCTGTCTGAATACTGCAAGTCAGTATTTTCAGGAAGCGTGTGCACACACAGAAAGGCTGTTTGTGTGTGTGTGTCTATAGGAATTAAAGTCTAGGTACATATGAAAAAAAATCCAGAACATAAATAAATATTAGCTGTCAACTGTCCTTTCTGAAATGATTTTAAGACAGACAAGCCTTCAAAAAAAAATAGGTGCTACTTGGATAAGGTTTTGGGAAGCATGTTTGCAGAGGGGCTGGCCCCGTAGACGAGGAGTGAGCTTCCTGGGTGAAAAACACAACATCAAAATGAAATAACAGTGTAGGAATATTGGAATTTCATTTGATGAGTGATGTAGTTAATTTTGTCTATGGTGGTACAGTATTCATGTGGATGTCTCTGAACTTTCCTGTGGAGGTTTTCTAAATACACAAGAGGGAGTTGTCACCTGTAGTTAAGCTTGTAGAGCCATTGCCATTCATCTGGGGGAGTTTGTATTTGAGATTTTGCACGTTGAATCTACAGGACACGTAAGTAGTTATGAAACGTGAGTTTTGTTAATCACAATCTTGAAAAAGCCACAGCCTCCTGCCTAACTTCTTAAAGCGGTAGGGTGTCCACAGAGTTGATTTCTGAGGCTTTTGATTTGCAGGCTAATTTGCATAGTTCTTACCTATTTCAAAGTCAAACTAAAATGAGAACTTCTGTTGACAGTGTCACCCAGAAAGTTTTGTTATTGCTCATCACAGTGTAGATTTCCCCAACTTCAAACTCTAAGTTTTTTCAGTGCTTGAAAGAGCTGTAGTGTCAGGGCTAGACATAGATTATTAAAGGATAGCAGGTCTTTTGATAGCACAGGAGGTAAATACTTGTTTAAAATGTTTGATACTTTAAAATAATTGCGTGTTTTAATGCTTTGGTTTGTTACTTGGCTGTGTCACTGGACTTTACTAACTGGGTGATTTGGGGAGCAGATTTGAAAGCCCCAAAATGAAGGTCCAGGTTGGAAGCAGCTACTCACGATGTTGCCATGCTTGTCATGGGCATAAGGCATCTGGGGTGGTGCTGGGTGGAGGGCTGGATTTCCGTGATCCAGCGGTGATCACACCACCTTCCACCTTCCCAAATCCCTGCACGCTGCCTGTGGTTGCTGCAGCAGAGGTCAGAGGAGGGAGGGAAGGCTCTGTGAGCAGGGCCATGCAGTCATGGAGCAGAGCACAGAGCCCTCTCTGCCCTTCCCCTCCGGCGCTGTGGCCACATCCAGCTCTGGAAGGTCTTTGCTTTCTGTTTCCAAGCTCTTGCACGGGCTTGCCCTGCCCTGTTCAATATCTGCTGTGTTCCACCTCAGAAACAGCCACTCTCCCAGGGTGAGAGGGGTGGCAGAGTTGCTCTGTACATGCAGTTCCTCTGCAGGAAGCCCCGTTGTTCCACGATTGCCTTTTGTTATGGCTGCATCTCTATTTCAAAAGACCACATACTGAGTGCTGTCTTAGACAGGATATAAGCAGGGAAGTTATTTGCTTCATTTGTTTCCCTCACTTCCCTTTTTTTGTTGGTTTTTGGAGGTTTTTGTTGTTGTTGTTGTTGGGGGTTTTTTGTTTGTTTGTTTTTCTTCTCCAAGAGATTCCTTCCTATTACTGGGCAAATCTTTTTTAAGTGTCTTTCTCACAGTGGTAGCCATCATGCAGTCATCACAGAAGCAGAGATAAGAAATTACATGTGGAAAAAGCCTGCAGGATTGTCTGTCCCTGTAAGGAAAAATTAAGCCAAAAAAACAAAAGTGAAAGACCTGAGTTTGATAGGGCTCTTGGGAATGGGCTGTGCTGCCTGCCTGGTTAACAGAGGAGTAGAAAGTTCATGCAAACATGTGCCAACCCTCCCACATCCCAAAACTTCCATTTCTCCGTCTATATTTTTCCTCCCCCACAGTTCACTTGAGCTCAACAGCCCCTGCATTGGTGCCCCTGCTCTTTGCTAGGAACAGTGGTATCCAGTTCTGACCTCTTGATGAAATCTCTGCCTCTAGAAGGGGTTTTCTTGCTCCTCAAATCAGGTTTGCAGGTATTTTTCCTCATTGTTAAAGTTCAATCTCCAATAAAACTTTCCAATTAAAAAAAAAATCATTGTAAGTCAGTACAGTTAGCAGAAGTATTTCATTTTCAGTTGAGTTATTCTGAACAGAAAATGCTGCACCCTTTTTTTGGTGTTACTTTTTAAGTTAGGTCTAGTTTCCCAACAGAAGCTGGTTCAAGAACAGCGGTAGCTGTTCCACTGGACTGGATTGTCTTTTGTGAATTTACTGAATGATACTTGAATGTGCTGCTTTGTCCCCTTTGATTTTTATTTTGATTAGTTTTTTTTCTTGGAGGAGCACAATAAACCTTTATAGTTATAAGCTAAAATACTGTGGCCTGCTCTATATGTTGTTCACAACTGCTTTTTTGAACACATCAGCCTATAATGTTTGCAATAAAGGCCTGCATTGAGAATTCTCTGTGGGCTTTAATTGCATCTGTTAAGTAAAATACTTAGTAATGAAAGTACCACAGGGAAAAGTGGTCTTTTCTGTCGAAAGTTCAGTTGGTTTGTTTGCCAATGAGAAAGTGAGTGGCATGTGAATTGGAGGTTCTGTGCTCACCCTCACAAGGCTCTGTGAGCTTTTCATTGGCTTATGTAGAACAGAGTATATGTTGCTCTTGTAAGAGTGTTCTTACAGCCCAGGTGACTATCACGTAGTTTTAACACAAATACAAGAGTGACCAAGTTGCTCTATGAAGAAACATAAATCAGAAAAGTTGGGGCTTTGTGGTTTTTGGGTTTGTTTTATTTCTGTATTCAAAGGCCGAGTGCAAGCGATGCTGGAGTGGTATAGGAACATGGTTGTCAGAGGTAGCTTTGGACCTGATCCTGCCAAGTGCAGAGAGAGTCAGTTCTAATGCTATAATATTATCTTCATTCTTGGAGAATATGTGATTATCTTGTCTAATGGTCACGCTTTATTCTGCAGCCTGTAAGATAATGAGGGCTTTTGTCAGACCAGAAGGTAAATACTGGATGCACGTGGAATGTGTTTACTGCCTTTGGTTGTGCTGAACTGCTCAGTTCAGTGTTGGGAAGGGAGAGAGCTGCTTTCTTGCCACGTTTTCCACACTTTAAACTTAATAAAGCTGTCAGAGAAGACAATACAAAGAAGATGACTTCCTAAAATAATTTGTGGCTAAATTCTCTTCATATTTTGCACAAGATTTAAAAAGGAGATCTGTTAAGCAAGTGCTGAGTAATTTAGAAAGCACCACCATTAAGTTGTCAGCCCATCTCAGATTTGCTCCAGCAGCCTGATAATCCCACCTCTGTCCCTCTGAGGTAGTGACCACTGTGCAAGCAATGATTCCCATGGGCACTTCAGAAGAGGTTGGAAGTGAAGAGAGGGAACACTCCTAATTTGAAGGAGTCAATCTTGTTATTGTAATTTATAATTGTCCCTTTACTGTCTTCTACTTTCTCTATGTAGCTTTTGGTATTTAGATACCTTTGATCTATCCTTTATTCCATTCCTGGAGTCTCATCCTTCCCATGCCTTTCTGTGAGACTGTCTTTCCTGTTCCTACCTCAGATTCCTTTCAATGCTGCTGCTTCTTTCTCTGCTGTAGAACTCCATCCTTTTCCTTCCTGACATGCACTCCTTTTTCCTGTGGTCTTGAGTAGCAACTTCTACTGTTGGGTTTTAGGCTTGATCCCTCTCTTTCTTCCTTTCCATCTCAGGTGGGCTGGTGCAAGTTTTTAGGTGGAGTGTGGGGAGAAAATAATACAATACTGGGTTAAAATCTTCAGCATACTGTACAAATATCAGTTTGCAATTTACTCTCTGCATGAAGAATCTCTGGAAATTCTGACACTATAATTTTTCTTGTAGATGTGTACCTTAGCAGTAACTGTACATATTTCATGCATCTTGTTGGCTTTCAAAATGTCATGTTGGGTTTGACTGCATTGATAAAAGTTCTGCATTGAGTAAATTGCACAGATGTTCTGGTCTATTTAACAGCACAGCCAAGCCCTTCAGTATAGTTCAGGTCTGGTTTCCTTATTTAAAGGAGATTGATGTATTAAGAACAATTTCCAAAGGTGAATGCAAAACCAGCAAGATTTTGATAATAAAAACTACATGATGAGGTGACTGAGCAATTTCAGTGTGAAAGGTAAAATGAGACTGGTGAAAAACAATAGATCTATTAATATATTCCTGAATGTTGTTAAAGGTTAAAGATCAATCCTTAAGGGCAGAATAAGAAGTAGAGGCCTTGTGCTGCAGCGAGGAGGGAATAAAAGGAGTGAGGCAGATGTATTTACAATGGAAGGCTTAGGTAATGAAACAGGACTCAAAGAAAAAAATGGATAATCAATGTCCATGGAGGAAGTCACGCCTAAACTAGATTGTGTCTTTTGGGGCAGTAATTGTATAATTTAATAATACTTCCTAGAAAGCAGATGAGAATCAGTAAAGCATGTTAAATTGCTATCAGCCCCCTCCTCCATCTTGTATGATTCAGTGTGTTTGATTTAAAAGGGAAATTGTGCTTCAAAGTATGGAAACACATGACTCTGGCTTTCCTTTAAGAACTGTGCACCCAGCTGTAAAAGAGAAGAATATGTTCTCTAGCACAAAGGGCTCCCTCAGAACTTTATCAGTTCTCTAGCCTTCTTGAATCTAAACACTAGTAGTAATTCTATTGTTGTTGTTTGTGTTTCTTCTCTTTAGGCTTGTAAATACTACAGTTCCCACTGGCACGTTGTGAACTACAAATATGAACCGTATTCAGAAGACTTTCGACACTTACCACAGTAAGATCTAGCATAAGTTCTCCTTTTTAATTAGTTTTTCCCTTTAGGTTCGTGTCATTTGCTAAACTTTGTCCATATTTGCACTTTCCTTTGTCTTATGTACTTTACTTGTTTTACTGCATTTTTAGAGCCTTGCATTTTTAAAAAGGGGAAGTAAAGGTCCTTTAGAAAAGTTCAAGACTCTGCAGAATTCACTCGTATCAACAAACTCCATTAGTGCTGATTCAAATCCTTAGAAGAGTATTTGCGTATTCAAGGCACAGTTGATACAGGAGAGGTGGCTTTTCGTTTTCCTTAATAATGCATAAATGTCACTCACCTTTCACTGGGATTAATTCTCCTTTTAGTTACCCTGTGTAACAGAGAGAGTAGGATTTCAGTGCTTTAAAGCTGCATTGTACTGAGCTGGGTACAGTGTGTGCAGCACTGATGGTACAAGGCTGCAGAGATGTGCAGGTGGCAGGGTAAGGGGCATCCCTCTTGTGCTGGGAGGCAGAACATGAAAATTGCTGTAAAAGTGCTGGGAGGAGCAGGAACAAGCTCCTTGACTTGAGCGGAAAGAAATGAAGAAGCTGGTGCTCGTTCCTGTACGTGTGAGTTTCTACCCATACTCCTGATTCTGGAGGGTTTGTGTTCAGTCACTGAGGATGGTTTTAGAGAATAGTTAACAAAATCACTAAGTGCCAAAAGCAGCTGTGTTACTGCCTCCTTTCCTGGAATTTGAGTCGTTAAAATCATAATACTGAATGAAAAATGTTTTTACATGCACATAATAGGAATGGGTGCTCCAGGCTTGGGTTGGATGGAAACTAGTCCTAACTACTTTGCTTCAGGAACTGATAAACCTGAGTCCTGTGGCCCTTTTAGATGCTGTATTCAGAAGGTTTAACCCTGCAAGCCTTCCCTCAGACCTGCATTCACTCTTGCATGTTGGTATTTTTATGAACAGTGAACATGGTAGTACAAAAAGCCATTAAGAGCAGTTTTGCTAATCAGAGATTATAAACATACCATTTCTTAAGTACCCAGTCTGCTGATTGGTTTAGAAAATTAATGCATTTAGTGCTCCAGAAAAATGTTTGCAGCAGAGCAGTTTTCCATTTAACCTTAAACGTCTTCACTCTTATCAAATACGCATTCAACAGATGTGGGTGCATTACTATGCACAGAAGTACATTTCAGCTGATTACATACATCCTCTTCTGCAAAGGATATTTTAGTGTGGTGGTAATGTGATTTGCTTTCCTGAGTTCATGCTCTGGGGACACCAGGGTGTCTTGCATCTTACTTTTTTTCCCCCTTGCATTACACTGAGGATAATACTGACACCAGATCTTGTATCTTCTATCACAGCATAGCGCTCAGGAATGGTTTGGGTGCCACACTGGTTGATATTTCAAACAAAAACGTTATAGCAGGAGTTGTCTGCATTTTGTTTGCTGAAAGTTGTCATGGCTTTTGAGTTTAATATACCTTTAACAGAGCTGGTTTGAGATCCACCTCATTTCACACCATTTCCAGCCTCTTCAACCTTGATTTGCACATGTGTGTCATGAAGTTCAGCGTTTTAGACTGAATCATCTCATGAAAAAGAAAATGGCTTGATATGTCCTTGTTGTTGCATTGTATCTCACTGTGGGTAGCTCTGGATGCCCAGTTTTCACCATTTTTTGTTTGACTTGAAGAAACCTGCTGTCACACTTTCAGAAATCTGAGCATGTTCTTGTATCAGTTGCTTTATAGGAAGTCAGTGTGTCAGGGAACACTGGATGAGTGTTAAGTGTTCAGTTTTGCATCATGGGAAAGGAACATCATTTACAATATCAGATCTAACTGTGGCTAACTTAATTCCATTCACTGAGGGTGTGCCAAACTTCCCTGTGGCCTGTTCCACGTAGAAACATGCATATTGGGACTCAGCAGCACTAAAGGACTTCGTACTGGGTTGTGCTTGAGGCCAAGCTGTGCTGTTTCACACAGTCAAACAACATGTCAAGCAATGGATGCATGGTGCAGCAGATTTTTATCAAAGTTATTGTTTCTGAATCCTGACCCTTTCTGATTGGAGAGCAGCTGCCATATGATGCTGAGCAGGCAGTGAGTACTCAACACGTCCATGGTGTAAATCCACTGAAGTTGTGCTGTGGCACCAGGAAGAGCTCAACAACACGTGCATGACATGACCAAAGTATTTAGCAATTGCTTTAGTTTTTCTCTGAGTGTGTGTTCCTCCTTGGAGGTTTTTCTCAGGTCTTTCTACCCCTTAAATTCCTCTCTTTGAGCTCTCACTACCTCTTTTATACCACGTTTTATGCTTTGTGCTGGTGTGTTCTTCCTTCTTGAGCAACTGGAAGTGTGGAGGAAGAAAAGGGGTTGTTTAGTGTGTGCTGTGCTGACCGTCTGACTGTTCTGGGAACAGAAATAGTCATTAGCAAAGTTTTGCTGCTGTTTATATCAAACCTGGAATACGTGGTAGATATTTCAGGTCTGGTGCCCTATTTTGTAAAAGGTGGGATTTGGCTTGAGATTTTTGGTTTGGAGTAGTTTCAGGTGGGAGGGAGTGTTTGTGTAAGACTTTTTAATAGCTGCCCTTGGTTGCATTGGAAAATCTGCAATGGGTTTCCATCACAAGTATTCTGAATATTGACACTTTTACAGATGTCAAAGATGCCAATAGATTGTAAATGTTCCTTTTGGTCAAAATATTGACCAGCTGTTTGTATTAAATAAACAGCAAAGCTGGAACAAACTGAAGAGAGAATGAAACACTTGTGTTCTATGTGCGCTTGGGGTGGGGTGGGCACATCGTGGGAACACTGGTTTTGAAATGGGGAAAACTGAGAGGAAATAGGTATTGCTCATTACTCTGATCTTCCTTATCTGTAATTTATGTATGAATGAATAAAAAATTAAAGGGGTCGAAGTCACCTTGGTTTTTTTTTTCCTCAAAAGGTCAGTCTTTCCTGACATGTGGTTAGCATGACAACTTTTGTAGGTTTTCATGTGATTACTGAAAGTTTTCAAAATTACATTTATAATCTTTAGGAATTTGAAAATCATGTTGCAATTTTTCAGGCAGCAGAAAATCTATTTTTTTCCATTTAAAAATATCCTTGAATTTTTATCATATGTATTTGTCTGTCACTTAAGGTCTAATTCTGCACTGGGCCTAAGTACTCTGGGCCTAAGTACAATTATTTATGTGCTTAAAATTAAGCAAATGCTTAAGTGCTTTGCTTTTTCATATTCAGCTGGAGTTTTGAGTATACAATATAAAGACTTAAATTGGCATCAGATCAAAAAGACATCTGTGTATTTTGAAAAATTACTTTAAGGCTGTGCTCATCATATTGAATAGAAAAAAAATACCTTTAAATCATGAAACAATGTAGAAGCTTTAAGATGAAAGTCCTGATGTTCTTGGTTAAGAAGGGTATTGTAGAGTTCAGTCTCATTTGACAGCTTTAAATGGAATATCTCTTTGGAAATTGTTTCGAGTTTGTTGCCTATTGTGGTGGAAGTGCAGCAAAGAGAACAAGAACTGGTATTTCATCATTTGTATAGAATTGTTGCAGCTTCATAGTTTTGAAAAAAAAAGATACATGTGGCTTAAGAAAAAAACCAGTATTTTAAAAGTGTAGTGATTTTAAAGGAGACAATGGGATCACAGCAGTATGTGTACTGATGTTGCCGTGGGAGCTCAGGATGGTTACCTCCCTGAAATAGGAGGTATACAATTGGTTCTAATAAATAGATAAATAAATAAATATTTTCCTCCCCTCCCAGAAGTGAATGTAGACCAGAGAAACTGCCATCACATTCCTTTGAAATCGATCATGAAGATGTGGATAAGGATGAAGTATGTATTCTGCTTTTGGTGTTGGGGTTTGGGTTTTTTTGGTGGTTGTTGGGTTGTTTTTTTCCCCCTGGGAAAGTTATTTATTGCTTTAATATCAGATAAAGAATGATAATGGAGGGTCATTATCACCTATAAAGTATTTCATATTTTAAATAGCTCTGAAATTAGTGAAACAGCTTTGTCTCATGTCATCCTGTGTATGGGAGGGCTATTAATAATGTTTTATTTTAAAAGGAATGAAAGGGTGGTTATTTGCTATCAAGCAGATATTCACACATTACAGTTTTCTTTTGTCTTGGAATTCAGAAAGCAAGTCCATGCAATATTAATCATGTCTTCCATATAGGATACAACATCCCACTCATCTTCAAAAGGTGGTGGAGGCGGAGGAGGAGGAGGATTAGCAGCAGGAGTTTACAAGTCTGGATGGCTTTACAAAGGGAATTTCAACAGCACTGTAAACAATAGCATCACTGTTCGGGTAAGGAGACAGCATTATTCTTTCCTTATTCCATTTGGATTTATATTCCCCACAGAGGTGCACTTGCTTGCCATTGTCATTTAGCTGTTTATATCTCAGGTTTGATTACATTGCTTTAAATGATAATAAAATAATATTTCACTTGTCTGCAAAATAGTGCAATTGAAGTACAGTCAGGACTTGCATGTGAATAAAGTGTCAGTGAAAATAATTTGCAGCACAACAATTTTCATGCTTCTTTTTTCCTCCTTCTTCAGTCGTTCAAAAAGCGCTACTTCCAGCTGACACAGTTGTCGGATAACTCCTATATTATGAATTTTTATAAAGATGAAAAAATATCAAAGGAGCCAAAGGGATGTATTTTTTTGGATTCTTGTACGGGAGTTGTACAGGTAAGTTCCAGTTTATTTCATTGTAGTGTTTTGGGTGTTGGATACATTTAAAAAGACAAGTGGAAGAATATGTTCATTAACAGAGTAATGGTCTCTTTAGCAGGTTCTGGAAACGAAAGTACCATTGGTTTTGCTCTTTAAATTGGTGCAAGTGCTCAGACTGACAAGTTATGAAAACCACAGCTGAATTAGTAGCAGACTATGCATATGCTGTTTGTCCATAGCACACAAGAGAAATAAATATGGTGAAACTTTTTATTTTTTTGCACTGAAATTGTTTTCTTAGATGTCGGGTTTTACCTTATACTTACTAAGAGCATGCTTGTTTATTGTGGGGTAAGGAGATTCAGGCTACAAAGCATCACCTGTTGGGCAAGTGTTAAATTAATCTTATATCGTGAGCCTCCTTGAAGGCCATCTCTTTTGGAGATGATAGAGAGACTTAATGGCAGCAGGTGGGACAGAACTTTATTGTATGCTACAAGTGTCTGACACAACCTTTTTTTTTCTTTTGTTCCCCTAAAACTGTATTCTTAGCTTTTTTCCCCCCATCTAGTTCTTCCTTTCCTCTAATTTTAGGAATATGTTTCTCTTTTTTCTTTTGTTTCATTCCAAACAATATGTTATCTTGCATAGTGTGTGACTATTGACTGATCTAGCCCAAATGTCACTGAATAAGGGAATTCCTTTTTTTAAATCCATACTTTACTACTTAGCCAGTAAAGATTGGTAACAGTGCTAGTCAGGCTGACTTGAGGCTTGCTTTGAAAGAAACCTTTCAGGTAACACAAGGAAAGACCCCTGATAAACACAAGGTTTTGTTGGCTGTGAAGTCTCTCCTTCCCCTCTAAACCCTTTTGAAGCAAGAAAAATAATCACTCAGTGATTCACTCTGGGAACAAATATTTGCCTACAGTCCCTTGCAGTCCCCAGGTCTGCGGGCAATGGCCATCTCCCCTGTGTAGTTCAAAAAGGTGGTTTTTTTTCCAGCAGGTTTAGAACAGGATGGAGAGAAATATGTAGGACAGTGATGTTTGCTGGTGTCAGTCCATTGGCTCCCAAAAAGACCAGGTAGCTTGGAAGTGCAGCAGAAGCCATAGAGGAGATTCTTATACAGAAATCCTGTTAAAAAATTCCTGCTTGCTCCTGCTTGCTGGCAGCAAGTGCTGTCTTTTAGGGTGTGTCTCAGCCGGAGCTCCCGTCCAGCCCTGGATGTCTCTGTAGTGTGCTGTAGATTTAATGCTGTCCTAGAGAGTGCCCATTCTGCTGAGTTGTTTCTGGCCTTTTTGACTAACTTCTGACAAAAAAAACCTCAAGAAACCTTTGAAATCCTCCTCCCCCTGAACTTTTGACGGCTGCCTTCTAAATCTACAGTGTTCCTCCCAGTTGTCCCAAACTGGTTGAACGGTGTGTTCTCCTCTTCCTGCCCCCAGATACTGGTTTCTGTGAGTGTTCTTTGATTGACGTTTGGTATGGCATGCACAAATTTATGAGCTGTCTTCGCTAGGAAGAAGTTAGAATCTTAATCAGGGGGGTACTAGGGTAGATATCATCAGCTATCAAAGTCTGTAAAGAACTTGGGATTATAGGGCTGAAAAACAAAGCCTGGCTCAGAGTTGCCATAAACAGGGAGACCACAGAATGTGGAGAAAGAGTTGGGTAAAACTGAGCTTTTAGTGAAAAAAAATCGACTTGAATATCTGAATTGTAGTAAACATCCCAGAGAAATCATCCTCGGATAAAATACAAAATGCTTCCAAAACAATTCTGTTATTTTGGAAGAATGGCCCTGCAGGCATTAGACTTACCCTGATGTTTCATTTATGGCTCATTCATAGTTTCTCTTTTGAATATTGTATTATTTCCTTCTGGAAGAAATTTTTGAA
This sequence comes from Atrichornis clamosus, assembly GCA_013400975.1. Taxonomy (NCBI): domain Eukaryota; kingdom Metazoa; phylum Chordata; class Aves; order Passeriformes; family Menuridae; genus Atrichornis; species Atrichornis clamosus. The sequence goes on along the minus strand of WBMZ01003481.1, from coordinate 105,860 downwards.
CTTGAATTTAAGTGTTGAAGATTAGAAGTCAAGGTCCAGATACCATATGGAGGGAGTTTCATAGAGGAGCAAATGGAGAAATGGTGTCTTGGGGATTTTTCCTGTTAACTGATCAGTAACAAAATAGTTGGCCTTAGATTTGAAACAAATACTTTGCTGTAGATCTCATCTGCTTGCCAGAAGTCTGAGGTGCAGATGGAAAAGTGGATATTGAAGTTTTCCTGCCCTGCCTGATGTTCTTAATATTCAGCATGCAAAATGTATTGCTGTATTAGATAATGTCTGATAGTGTTTCAGTACCTGATTTAAAGATCTTGGCCATGTCTATAAGGGGAAGCACATAATATAGACCATAAATGTATTCATTTTGTGTTTCAGTACCTGATCTTGGCCTTGTCTGTAAGAGGAAGTCTATAATATAGAAAATAAATGCATTCATTTAGAATGCTTTTTGTCCTTTCTTAAGTTAAATTGAAACATAACATTTTTCTCTATAGATTATGCATAAACTGGTATACATAATCCACTTTACAAATAATCTATCTTTAAAGGTTTTGAATGGCCACTACCTAAGATTCTTGGCATAGTTTGTCCAACTTCTGGCTCTTGGTAGTGACCTCATATCATGTTAGAGAGATATATATATATATATATATAAAAAAATAATAGGCTTTAATGAAGATTTAGTCCTTGTTTTACATTAGTTTGAATGTATGATTGGAGAATTAGAGTGATCTCAGGATCAAGAAAAACATTGAACACCCAAAAACCAATTACTACAAAACCCAACCCTATTCTTACCCTATGTTTGATAAACTAAAATTTGTACTTCTGAAAGAATATTCACATCTGTAAAGTACTTGAGAGGAAAATTATTTCCTATCAAGAGAATTTCCAGTAGCAGAACTAAAAGATAACAGACAGGCACACATATATACACATTCACAATCCCAAGTCAGTTTGAAAAGCCAAGGTTTGTCTGACTCTTTTGTCCCAAGTAGCTCCAGAAGAAGTAGTTCAGTCTTAACTGGTTCCTGATCTGGGTCATGACATGTAATACAAGAACTGGAGCAAGTGATTAGCAACAGATTGGGTAGGAATCTTCTAAATCATCTCTGCTGCTGGAAAAAAATGTTCATGGAACTTGATTCTCAGTGTCTTGGGTTCTCATCCTCCTCTGCTAACCAGGATCAGATTTTGTCTCTGTTCCTCTTAAATGAAAGTATCACTGTCATCTCACCATCTGGTTTAGAAACTTCTAAATAACTTGTTCATATAGGACTGTAATGAAAAATAGTTATAATATGCAGAACTACAGGAGACCCCGTCATGATATTTGAGACTGTTAAGGAAGAAAAATAAAATGGAGTGAAATGGTCAGTTAGGAGGTGAGTTAATTTTTTTTTCATTCGTCAGCATCACTCCAAGGTTAGATCTGTCAACAAAGTGATGGCAAGTTTCTGGAATATTGAAATCAAAATAGTGGAATCAAAAGTTCAATGAAGGAATAGGGGATAGGATGCTTTACTGTTCTTTCAGATGTAAGCAAGAAGGAGAGAAAATTGACGCGACTGCTTCCTTAAGACTGAGATATATGCCTCACTAATTTGAGAAATGAAGCACATCACTTGGCTTAATTTTATTGGGCTGTTTCAGTACCTAAGTACCTGTTAATTCTTATGACAGAAATTGATAAATTAACCATCTACTGAAGGTAAAATCTGGTGATACAGAACAGATTTCAGAACTCAATCTATTTGTCCTTATTTGTACTTGAAAAGAGTAGCATAGCAATGACTGACCAGCACTATATCTCACCTTTTGCCTTTTGTGAAGAATTCTTTAGATCCCTTTAATTGGTTTTAAAATCCTTCTAAGACAAAAATAGACATGGGAAGTACCCATTGTAATATTTAATGTGCAGGAATTTGTCCTGTTGCAATCTTCCGGAGAGTCCTGCTCCCACTGAGCAAATATTTCTATGACTTAGCAATACTTTGGTTTATTTTTTTGAGTGTCTGCTGTGCTGGTAAAGTGTAAGAGACTTCTTCTTTACAGGTGTTCTCTCCAGACCACTACAACTCGCGTAGCAGTGCTGCACTTGGAGACCAGAGGTCTTTTATTGTTCCGTGTGGGAGGTCTTCCCTGCTGTACTACTGGCCAGTCTTAGATTTCTGTGGCTAAATTTAGGACATATGTTTGACCACAGAAGCTCTTAGATGCACTAAGTGACATAAATTTGTGTTAATATCACATTATTTGGATTTTCTTCGAATTCACTGAGGTTTGTTAAATGTTATTTCTAGGGAGTGGCCATATACAAGTCCATCTTAGGGATGCTTTCTTCAGTACCTTTTTGTATTTGTTTTAGTGTGTATTTTTTCTTTTCCTTTTGTTCCAACAGAATAACAGGCTTAGGAAACATGCCTTTGAGTTGAAAATGAATGACCTCACATACTTTGTACTGGCAGCTGAAAATGAGCAGGATATGGACGACTGGATTTTCACTCTCAACAAAATCCTGCAAATAAATCCAGAGGGAACCGTTCAGGAGAGGAAAAGTGCAGATCTCACTGATCTGAAACTTGGTAAGAGTGAAAAGTCTCTTGTATTGTTGGGGTTTTTTAAAAACAAGTGAAAAAAGTGGAACCTTCAGATACCAGTATTTAATCATTTTAACTGCTTGAGTCTGTAATGGATTCTGTACCTATTGATTTCTTACAAAGCAGCACCAGTCTTGGCAATCCCTGAACAATGTCAGCTAACTCCCTACAGATCATTTTCAAAAGGCTGGAGGGGAGGTAAAGCTGTTCCCCACAAAGTCAGCAGGAGCAACGTGGCTCCGCTTTGCATATGCAGCTCTTTTTCAAATTTAGCCCTCTGTCAGTGATCTTGCTAGTACTTTGTGTTTTATTGTCCTGGAAGTCTGAAGGTTTTAAAGAGTTTTGTGCTGGAGAGTGGTTAGATCAGTTCTTTTTCCAGCATTTTGTTTTCTTTAAAAGTCTGGAGCTAATAATAAAAATTAAAAAAAAAAATAATCCCGGCTGTGGTATACTGCTCTTTCTCTGAAAGCTTATTGACTTTTTACTTCTTGCTTTTTTGAGCTTGCATATTATGCTTTCACTGTGGAAGAAAGAATTGGATGCTCTGTTACACTGCAGTCTTCATGTGGCAGTAACTCATTCCTCCACATAATAAATCCACATTAAGTTTGGATGAACTCCAGTTGAAATTCTAAGACTGAAAACACTTGAAACCTCAATACAGATGTAAAATGCGTGTGCTCTGAGCTGAGTCAAAACTTTGAATCCACACGCATCTGAATCTTAGGGACGTTCAGAGCTAATTGAACTCCTTAGCCTGATGTTCATAATAAGTTCTAATTTTGGAAGGACAGGATACTCTTCATATAGCCAAAGATGTTTTTTTTTAACTTGGAGGCACAAGAGACTTGCACTGGAGAATCAGAGAAGTACTTTCAAAAATCCCACCCGTAAGGGATATTAATGAAACAGGAATAAATATGTGCATGAAAGGTCAAAAACACAGGCTAACAGAAAACAGAAGTCTCTACTGGTAAAAAAGCTGATAACAAGCAACAGGAATGCGCTATGGAGTTAACTTGTCCAAAGACGTGAGGGTTTCTTGGCAGAAGAGCCCTAAATGGCTGTAATGACTTCTTTCATATGGGGCTGCACTGCCTCGTGAAAACAGCACTCCCTGGTGAGCTGAGTAAAGCACAGGGCTTGTGTACAGTGCTGTTCTCTGGATCCATAGATTTGCAGCTCATGGAGTCCAGACTGCATCCCTCCCCTTCCCGAAGGGCAGGTAAGGTCCTGCCTGCCTCACTGAACGCTCCCTTTACTGGGAATCCAAAACCTTTTGGTTGACATAACCCCTTGGTGTTGCATCAGGAGGGACTGAGAGAAAAAGGTGTCTTTGTCATGGGCATGAATATTTGTCATGGGTGCATGTGGTGGATGTTTCACTGAGTAGAATCAGGCCTGTTGTTTGGAAGCTTAAGTATAGACTAAGTTACAGTGAGCAGCAGTGGGAGATCAGGTTGAGGAGGAGAAAAGTTTACTTGAGAATCCTATCATTTAGTAGCCTGATGAGACTGAATGGAATAAAAAGAAATAACATGGGAATAGGGTTTTTTATCTGTTGAACCCAATGGTAATAGCAGGAATAATAAAACCATTTGTGTATTTTTTTCTTCTCTTCAAGACCCTGCAGAAGTTTTGGTAAATTATGATTGCTCTCAAGAAGAGACAGATTCTTCAGAGAACCCCTTGCACCCAGACTTCGCAAAAGTAATGGATGTTTTATTTTTCTTTATAAGTTTAGTGGAAAGAACTTCCTAGGTGAAAAATGCCTGCCAATAGGTGATCATTGATATTGCGAAAGATTGAAAAATATAGCACAGTCCACTGCAATTGTTAGAGATATGAGAAATGACAGGAGTGATTTTCTTTCTGAACAGCTAATCATTTTTAAGTGAGAAAACCTCTGCCAGATGTAAAGAAAGTAGTTGCTCCACAGAGTATTTTGATTTATACCTGTGAAGTCAGTAAGGGTCTGATCCCTGCAGTTGTCTGTGAAATATTTGCTCAAGTGCATTTCAGAAGGGTTTGGCCCTTGGAGAGACAAGATTTCCTATGTGACTGGCAAGGAAGTGAGCTCTGAACTGCTCATTGCCTTCTGCATCTTCATTGAAAGATACATGTGCTATCACGGGAGGCATTTTGTCCTCTGGAGCTCATAAACTGCTTCATGTGGATGAGATAATCGTAGGCAGTGCTAAGAAGCTTTTTAATGAAAAGCTAGATTGGAAATGCTTCACTGCTTTCTCCTAAACGAATGTACAATCTGTTTGTGATCTTCTTCCAGTGAGCTGCTATAGAACTACCTGTCTACACAGCCAAATGCTGTTTGAGGATGTTGCTCACACTGATTTGAACTGAAAGCTGTCTGTGCAATTGAGAACAGAATTGTACTGTAGGTCATATATATCTGAAGTGGTCACCTAGAATGCGAAAAAGAAAAAAAATCAGATTGTCAAACAAAATAAAAACAAAACAATCAAGCAAATAAAATGTATGTGAGTTTGTGTTAAGGGCAACAGAAGTGTCTGATCATCTTGTCTGTGAGTAGATTCTTTCTAACGGTTTAGTGGATGCAGATTTCTCAAAGGTATCTGACAGATATCTCAAAGACCTCTGGTGCCTGCAAGGCTGAAGGAGATGGTCTGCTGGTTTTGCAGTGCTCCATTTGCCCTTTATATGGATAATTTCTGTTCCACTGCCCTGGCTGTACAGGCCTGGCTGCAGCAGTGTTCTGTGGCCTTTTCTTAGCCCATGGCAGGTAAATCTCCTGATCCCATCTCTCTCTAAACCAGTCTACCACAGCCACATCAGGACCTGCTTCTGCAGGTCAGGCCGTGGGCACTGCACTTTGGGAAGTGAATGTAGAGCTCTTGCTCTTGCTGGGCTGCTGCTGCTGGTCACTTAATGTGTGCTGGCAAAGTCATGCTGTGGTGGAAGACTTGAAACACTGAATGGGACCTGAACAAGAGAACAGCCCGTGCCAAACCAAGCTAAGGTTTGTACTCAGTCCTAGGCAACCAGAAAAGATGGACACTCTGTTAATAGTTCAGAGATTGAAAAATAGAAGAACACATTAGGAAAAACAAATTGCAAAGAAAGGCTGAAGGAACTGAGCATGTTTAGACTGAGAAAAAAGGCTGCAGAGATATCCCAAGGGATCCTTAAGAGATAGGGAATATATAGGGCTTATATTACATGTTCGATAAATGGGCTTAAATAGCAAGGAAAAAAAAAGTTATTACAATTAGACATAAAGATAAACTTTTAAAAGGTAGGGTAGGAAAGCAGCAGGTGACTTCGGGAGGTTGTTAAGTTGGTTTTGTCAGAGAGTTTGCTATTAACTTAAGGATTTGTCTGTCAGAAGGAAAATGGGTATGTCTGATCCTGCCCTGTGCAGAGGGTGGATGGGAGAGGGCTGCCAGCCTTACCTCTGGGTGACACTGCATTCTGTGTGTCTGCCCAACCTGCGAGGCTGAGTGGCACTTTGCTGCTGCCCTCTCGGCCCTCCCCTGGCACATGTGTTTTTCTGTGGGGCAGGCTTGCTGGGGCTTTATTCCCCTCAACTTGGGAATCTCTGGACTGATTTTGGTGCAGTGATGCACCGTTCTGACATCTTATTCAGTGGATAGGATACGTGAACGTGTGAACTTGAATTACTTAACTGATCTATTCTGGGATTCCTTAGAAGTATATCGTGGCTTGAAAATCCCTGCTTCACAAGCAAAGAGTGCTTGAAGGTGCTTTAGGCTAACTACTGCAGCAGTGGGAAACATTGATCACTCATGTAGAAGTTTAACAGCTCTATAGATTTCTGTCCTTGTGCAGAAAACTAATTTATTATCTGTCACCACAGTACATCACAGAAACAGAAGAAACAGTGAAAGCTTCTCGAAATACAGAGCGACTAAATCTTTTCTCTTTGGATCCTGATATAGCAGTAAGTGATTTTTAATTTTTTTTTTTTTCTTTTACAAATTCTTAAAAGCTTTAAAATACAAATGGCGTGAGCTTACTGGGTTAGCTGAGCCAGCAGAGTGGATTGTAGTTCAGCAAGCGACTCGGTATACCCAAGAAGTCTGCTGTGAAGAGGGAGGGGAGCCATCTCTAGTCCATGGAGATTCTGGTCAGACTCTATATTCCTGTTTGCAGAGTGGCTGAGGATGGCAGTGACCTCTGGAGGTTGTCCTGTCCAGTCAGGCTAAGCTCTGAATTAGCTTAAAACAAGCATTAAAGCAAACTTGCTTACTTAGCATTTGATGTCAGGATTCAACGAATGTTATTTCTTGCACTGAATGTGATTTAAATGGAAATTTAATTTTAGTTATAAAGAAGGCTCAAGTAACATTGGGATCAGTATATATCCAAACTTGAGCCTGCTGTCAATCAGCTGTAATGCCTTTATTAAAAATATGAAGTGAATTGAAATAGTGATGTGGTATATAAGTAATGGAACCAAGGGGAGAGGCCTGGAATCTCATTCAAAAGTGTGGTGTTAATAGTCTGAAAATATGAGGGGTTTTCATCTATGTGAAGAATTTAAAAGCTAAAGTTTCAGAAACAGTAAGTAATCAAGAAAAAAGCTTGTTCTAAAATTATAGGAAACCCTGTTTGAATCCCTAATTCTGTCTCTGACTTTATTTATGTCCTCAAGCAATCTTTTTTGTTTGCTTCCTAATCTATAAATTAGGAATAACACTCATTTACTGTAGTAGTACGAAGGTACCAACTGTGACGTTTTGAGGTTTTCAGGTGCTTCACTGATTGCCAAAACCTTTCAAAAGCTCACTTAGTTTTGGAATATGTTGCTTTTTCCTATGTATAACAAATTGTCCAACTTATTTCAGGCATTGAATCCTCAGAAAAAAGAGTTTCCAGGGACAAACTCTGTGATAAAGCCGTTTGAAGAAAAGCCTGCAAAGAGAATCCTGATAACCTGCAAATCCCTCAGTTTGAATCTCCAGGCTTGTGTTACTGAAAATGAAAATGATCCATCAACCAACGTAAGCTTTCCTTATTTCCTGAGATTTTTTCACTTTCCTTTTTTTTCTTTTTTTTTTTCCTTTTTTTCTCTCTTTCTGTGCACTTGTTACTTTGGAAAGAGAAGTGAAAGGAAAGCTGTATCACAGACACACACTGCATTCACTCCTCCTGCCCTGACCATCCCTTTGGATTGAATAATGAAACTGATTAACTTTTCAATAGATATTTTGAAGCTGATATAGATGGCAGACTTTTAGCTACAGTTCAGTGGAGAATTAAAAATGTTCAAGTCCTTGAGGATTCTGAACAATTTCTGTAAGAAGAACAAGTTTAAACTGCCAAGACCTGTGTAGGGAGGCAGTTGAATATCAGTTGCTGGTGAACTGGGGGGTTTTTGTTGTTTTTCAGACAGAAATCAGGAACCAAGCAGATTAAGTTACAGGAGAGAGGGCAAAGTAGAAAGGACAGGATGCGTCATCTAGTGGAAAAATCCACATTAAACCAGGACAAAAAATAAATTTTTGCTTATTCTTAATGTAAGAAAAAAAGGGCAGAGAAGAGTGAGATGCAGATGTCAGTCTACAGCTTTTAGTTGTCTGAAGCAGAAAAGTTGTGAGAGCTTAGTGTCCTGCAACTCCACTTGCATATATTACATATGAGGCATTGATTGTGTTTGTTGATTTGTTTGTTTTTCATTTGAAGATGACCTCTACAGTGAGTGCAAATTCAGCATGATGTAATCAATATCTTTATTTGGCAGACTGGAATAACTGTTTAAATAAAGTCACGATAACTGCACCAAGGGCATGCTATATTCACTACAGAGGCTGAAAAAGCATGGAGCATTGTACCTGCTATGCATTGCTCTTTAGCTCCAAAGTTTTAAGGTTCTGATTTCTGAGCAGCTCAGGTGGTGTTATTCTGAGTCTGAAGTGTTCTGTCAGAACTATGGATGCTCTTTGGGGGTTACTTTCAGTCACAGGACTGAATTCCCTGGTGCTGTTGCCATAGGAGAAGTGGGCACTGTCAGAGTGGTTTGAATGCTCTTGGTTTCCCAGCAAAATGGAACATGTGTTTCCCACAGAATAATACACCCACACTTTTGTGTTTGTACCAGTAAACATTTTTCATCTACTCTCATTTGTCATCTATGTGTTGCATTTCTGATGATCGCTGGAAAACCCACACTCACTCTTCCTTCTTTTACAGTGACTCTGAATCTACATTTTAAAAATCCTGCAGTGTGTTTTCTGGGTCTCTATTCATTTACCCTAATAATTAATCAGCTATGACAAATACATTGGTTTTAATTCTATGAGTTTCTAAGCTGTTCTGGCACGCTGTTGACAAACTATCTTTAAAAGCCCCTAAAATCACATGGTTGGAAACTGATTTGCGCAGGGGTGTGTATGAGCATGTGTTTTTAATGTATCTTCTAATTTGTAAATAATATTTGTTCGCTTTCTTTTTTTTCTAGTTGCAGAAACCCATTATAAAGATAGACTTTATCTCCATCCTCTCAGTTACTGCTATATTATGTTTCTGGTATTTCTCCAGGTAGAGCCGTTCTTTGTGAGCGTGGCACTGTATGATGTCAGGGATGGCAGGAAGATCTCTGCTGATTTTCATGTGGATTTGAACCACACTCTCGTTAGACAGATGATCTCAGGTTCCTTGTGTCCGTTAGAAAATGGTGCAGTTGAAAATATTGACTCCAATGAAACGGAAGAACCACAGGTCAAAGGGTTCCCAGAAGAATGGCTGAAATACCCCAAACAGGTATTCCACGTGCAGCTTGCATGACTTAGAGACTCGTGTGACCTATTTTAGGTTCAGTAGTATTCTTTTACATTGTAGAATTTGTGTATATTACCAGTGGCTCTTGTTTCCACGAAAATTCTTTTTTTGTGTACTTGCATGACAGCCCTTTGATTTCTGAGCTCCCTGTATAGACTTTAGCACTGTTTGCAATCAAAACTTTGATAAAAGTTAGTGTCTCTTATATAGAGAGACCGCCCATATTTCTTGTGCTCTTTGGGTCCATTTGCTGACCTCTCCCAACCACCCAAACAAAATCACAGCTCAAAGCAACACTTAGATACTGCATCAATCTCTAAGTGCTTCCACATTCTTGCTGTTGCTGTAAGCTGTGTGCTGAAACACCATGTATTACCTTTTCTCCTCCTTTCATTCCCCCGAGGAATGCCTGATTTAGGCCAACTTTTAAGTACTGCCCAAGAGGAACAGTTAGGTCAGGCAATGCTAACATGGTCACACTGCTTTTGGACTTGAGTCAGTCTGTTTGCAAGGTGCTGCTTGTGCACAAGCCTACTTCAGCACAAAGATTTTCTTTTCTTTCTGGCTGTATTGAATAAGTAGAGATAATAATTCTTAATAATCCTTTCTGGATTTGGTTTGTTTCTGTTTCCATCAGCAGAGCTCGCTGGCACTATTTCCTTTCTTCAGTATTGCTGAATACTTTTGAACTGTTCTCTCTTTTATCCACAGGCTCTTTTCTCCATAAGTAATCCTCATTCTGAGATTGTACTAGTGGCAAAAATAGAAAAGGTGCTTACAGGAAACATTGCCAGCAGTGCCGAACCTTACATTAAGAATCCCGATTCCTTTAAGGTAATGTAGCAGGAACATCAATTCCTTCTTTGTAAGTTTCAGCCTGTTGGAAGCTGAAGGCTTTGCAAATCGTGCTGACAAATCTCAGCAGTGTGTGGTTGCTGAACAGGACAAGTTCCCAGAAGGCCCACGCTTCAGAAAGCAAATGTCCAAGTACCACTGGCTCAATGAATGAAGCACCATTTTGTCTGCAACATGCAAATCCATTTGTGGTGCATTCCTGTGCTGGTTATGACTTAGCAGAGGGATATTCTATTTCAGCAATATTTTAGAAGTTATAAGCTACTGAACTTTGTACTTGAGCAAAGTTGGGATAGGCACCTGGCTCTGTCTGAGAGCAGGCACTGCATCTGCACTGGGTACATTACAGAAAACTGAAATAACAACTTTAATGCAGTTCTGACTAAAGGAGTGATGACAAGGTTTAATTTTTCAGCAGCATCATGTGCACCTTGTGATGTCTTTGCTGCCCACCCTGGAACTTTTGGTTATGAACAGTATCAATTAAAATTATTTTAGGGACGGTATAACCTCTTCAGCAGAGGAGAACCTGAATGTACTCTGTGCAGCAGCTGAGGTGTTAGAATTGTACTGATTAAACAAGTCACATTTCCTTTTTTTGTAGTGTGCGCAGAAAGTGTTAAAGTCCAACAAACAGTTCTGCAGCAAGCTGGGGAAATACCGTATGCCATTTGCTTGGTCAGTGAGGTATGTATTCATTCTTTTCATAATTTTATAAGCCTCTTATAGCTTATTCTTTTGGACTTCTATCCTTTTACTCTTTTCTACTTTTTCTGCCTCAAGCTAAGCAAAGCTTTCTCTCTGGTCCAGGACCCCAGAATATCCTGCAGCTTTATTGTTTCATTGCCCTATTTTTCTCATAGCTAAACGTCAGATACTTGCTCATTAAATGTTACTGTGGTGGAGTCTTTTCTTCAGGTATGTAGTGAAGTTGCCAGGGAGTAGCAAAGGTAGCTGACAGAACATGAATGTATCATGATCTCCACCATTCACTGGGTGCTAGAAGTTACCAAAGAGATTTCAAAGTCACAGTTCTCACAAGAATTTCCTGCAAAGATAATTGTGCTCTGAAACAGAGTTGCAGTGACCACCTAGAAAGTAGGTGCACAAGGTGTGAAGCTCTGTTCTTATTATGATGCCTGTCAAGTCTTAAGAAAAATGTAACCTAGGACTTGAAGTGCTTTGGGGGTGATATTGAGGGATTATGGTTCTGATACTTTCACGTTTTTCACGGTTGGTAGATGATGGAGAACTTTTATTCTCTCATTTGGCAGGTCAGTTGGGTTTTACTGAAGGTCAGTGCAGTGGCAGTAATGAATTTTTGTTCTTTCTCTTCCTGTATAATTTCTTGCTGGTCTAACCTCAAGACTGAGACACGTGCCTTTTAATACCCTTTTACTAAATATGGCTTTTTTTCTGTTTGTTCTCCCTTCAAGTTTCCATGTAATTCTTTTCTCTATCCTCTCCCTTTTTTCTTTCTCAGACTTCTGTAATTTCTTCAATTTACTGTGGCCCTGGGATGAGAGCTCCCTGATGGAGAGCCTCCTGTGTGTACCTGTGACAGCTCTCCTTTCTGCCATGCATAGAGCAGGGAATATAAATTTTTATATTTCCTATAAAAAGGAAAGCTGTCAATTGCCAAGTGAAAACATTCCTTCTTCTCTGTGGCTTCTGTTCTCACAGTTGCAGGCCAGGTGGAGAGCTGCCTGAAGCTGTAGGGAGAAAAGGAGAGGAAGTGCTGGGTTAAAAAGTTGTGGCATTGTCCATGACTGTGAGAGAGAGCTCTGTGGCTGTGTGCTTCTGGTGTAGAGCACAGAGCACCAGAAAGGCACAGTTTCCCATGATATGTGCAGGGGAAAGCTTCTGAATTTAGAATATGGTGCTTAGATGGCAAAGAAGAAAACATGCAGTGAGGTACAGCCATTTGAAGGGTTCATTTATTTTTTATTTACATACCTTCTTGTCAATATCCAGGAAGAACAGAAGAGGTGAGTGAGTGCTCAAGAGAAAGGTAGATAATGTGTTCTAATTTGTCATCACAAGCTCAAGGATACTCATAAATATTTGCTACTTTATGTAGCCAAAGAACCATTCATCAAAATCATATTGATGGGTTGACAGAGACATTTTTACCATGTAACAGACTGGGCAATGGCAGGAGGTGCAGGCTTGGCACCAGCCTGACTTGAAGCTTCTTATTAACTCTGTCCTGCCTGCCTGTGCTCTGTGGTGATACCCTCAGTGATATGTCCTGTAACTTGGTCCTTGCTGCAGCTATCTTTAGCTGGCATGATGATTTTAACTAGTTCAGAGTCTGGCTAGGCACTCACAGATGTAAAGAGGGCCAAAAACATTCTTCCACAGCTTCAGCAAACCCTGCCAAAAGTAAAATACAGAAAGGTTTTAGTCTCATTTGGAAAGAAGTGCGTTTTCCTTTTGTAGGATTCTTCAAGTGTCAATCCCTGGTTGCCTTGTGGTGAGAGGGAGTAGGCAGGGTGGGATTTGGGCTCCTCTGGTTCTGAGATGCTGGGCTGTGTGTGCCACAGCTGTACTGCCCAAGTGCATTGTGCTGTCTGTGCCTCAGCCCAGAACTGTGGCTGCAGGTCTGCGCTTGCTCTGCCTGAGGGAAGTCTTAACACACACGAGTGAAGTTTTGCTGCTATCCCTGTGGGGCAGATAGCACCCTAAATGCCTGTCGAGCTAGGGTGCATTGAGAAAATTCAAATTCTGCACTCATTTACATCTGCTTGTATAATAACATTGCTCAGGACTGACTTTGGTAAAAGCAAAGTATAAAATGTATTTCTGTTTTCACAGCTTGAAAATAGAAGTTTCCACGTGAGGCTATCACAGTACAGGGGGGGGAAACTGGTTTGACTATGATAAATAGCAAAACCCTGGGTTTGGAAATGTGTTTTCCAGTTAGTTCATTCTGGCATTAACCACTCTCCTGTTTTGGTGTGGAAATTTTCCCTCCTTAAAGCAGTTACAGATGGCCACAGTGCAATTTTTACGTATGCGTTCAGCGAGCCAAACTCTCAACAGTTGAGTATTGCACATGTGACTGAAACTCTTAATTAGCTCCTGTGGCACCAGTTAGTTAGCACTGCTCAAAAGCATGACTTAGGGTTCTTCCCAGATTTCCTGCTGGCATTGGTGGGATCTGGTGTCTGTGTGCTCTCCCAGATATAATTGTGGTACGCGTTAGAATTGCAGTGTGTTGGATTCTCCTACTCCTGCCAGAACTGCCAAAGTTTGCAAATATCTGCCTGAGCTACATACTGTAGATGTGGGGGGGAACTTCATTCACAGATATTAGTTTTTGGACTGCTATTCCTTCAAGCCCTCTCCACCCTCATAAACATCATGTTTTAGAGCCTAATATTTGAATCCTTCAGCAGCTTGTGCAGCTGCTGATTCAGTTCAGCAGCCGTGGGTCGATGTAGTTGAAGGTAGTGAGGCTGCACTGATTTCCAGTAAGAGCAGGTCTTGCACTGAATGTCTGACCCTGGAGGTGAGTGATTTTTCCACAAATCGTAAACCACTACTTAAAAATACCCTTTTCAATGTTAAATTATGAACAATGTGTACGTTTTCTGTGCTCAAGGAATTCTCAGTATTGTGGACTATCAGCTAGCAATATCAGAAACGCAGAATCATATAAACACTTTAAGTACGGAGATGATGTTTCAGTTTCTTTAGTATAATCTATTAATTTGTTTTCCCCTAAATTACTACCTTCAGAATTCCTCAGGATTTTAGTTCTGTGAAATTTTTCTTATTAAAATATCTCTAGTAAGTATGCTGCAGTCAGGTATTGTTAATGTATTAGACAAATATTGGACTCCCGGACTGTAAAAGTTTTTAATGCATTTCCTTTTTTTGATGTGACAGTCTTCATTCTTAAATGCCTTCAGTATGTTCACTATGACAAGGAGCACTCTTGTTTCACCTGTAAGGATCTAGCAAAACATGGAATTGCAGTTACCTGCAGATATAACACATTCAATACTTGTTGCTCTGGCAATTCTTCAGCTTTAATGAACCTGGGGTATGGAGACACTGGTGCAGTTTGATCAGCAGAAAGCCATCTAACTCTTCCCTGAGTGCATAAAACATGCCTTTTTAAGAAGGGTTATCTTGTTTTCACGGGATATCTAAATTACTTGTGTAGTGGTACGACCTTTATATAAATGGAGTACTGTGTGTAAGCTGGAGAGATAAGAGTATGTCCCTGTAGTGGTTTCATGCCTGTAGCTTTGTCCTGGGTGCATTACGAGGGCTGGGGCATGCTGCAGAACCAACGAGGAGCAGTCCTAGGGGTCAGATGATACCCAGAGAGCCCTGATGCTGCAGAGCAGTGGATGTAGGGCAGGACGGCTCTGTAAAGCCCCTCTGACTCCAAACCAGTGTGGCCAGAGGGGAGGAGCGGACAATCATGAAACCTTTTGGGCTGGAAGAGATGTTAAGGATGCTGCGTCCCCGAGCCTCCTGAAAGGCAGTGCTCCTTACCACTGACCCAGAGTGAGCTATTTCCAGCTCGTTTATCCTTTCACACTTACATCCCCAACCCTTCTTCGGTGAGTGCCCCTACACCCTGCTGCACTGAGCAGGGGTATGCTCAGTGTCAGAGCCTGCACTGGAATTAGTTAAGCGTCTCCAGCAGAGCCTGGGTTTGCTCAGCATCACATAGCAGAGCCCAGTGGCACAGCGGAAATCACTCACTGAATGTTTTGGTCCTCTCTGTTACTCTGGAGGAGGAAGCAGTGCCAAGTCCAAGAAATACCATAGTGTCACCAATACTGTAATAATGATTAAATCTTTTTTCTTTCCTTTTTTTTTTTCCGGACAGCAGTTTAATAGGATTTGTAAAGTAAGTGGTGGCTGCCAGAAATAAGGTCTGGTTTCTCCCTAGTAAGATTTTTGACATCGTATGTTGGTGTGGACTTTATTCCCTCTAACAGCTGGAGGCAAAAATCTGGTAGAAGAGAGTTGATCATTCTCTACAGTTGCAAAGAAATTAAATAGGGGTGCTTCTCTCAGTTAATTAAGATATGGTGCATTTATACTTAATCTTGGGATCCTCTTCCAAAGGTTTGCTCCATTATTTTGCATCTGGCAACAATTTGTCCTGGCATCAATTCTTCTGCTCACTGGCAGTGGAACACAGAAGTAAATTAAGGAAGCAAGATTGGCCAAATGATTCACAGAACAGCACTTAGTGTCAAGAACATTTTACTTTTGTTAAGCAATGTTTTTTCATACTACAGTTGAATCCAAGGTTCATTAATTTGGATAGCTGTTACATTATCCAGTCCAGCCAGCATGTGTGACCCTTGGGGATATACAAAGGGCACTGCAATGTCTTAATTAAATCCTGCAAGTGTCAATGAGCAGGAATGGAATTATCTGGAAATGTTTTCCTGTGCACACAACAGCTGATATTTATTGTTCATGGTTCGAGATGGATATCCTTTTTTTCCATTTCATTTGGCACTTTGCAGCTAGTTTATAAAAAATATAGTTGATGCTCCACAACCTTGTTTTGTGAAGGAAAGCTAAGCGACAATGCATTGGTGTCACGATCGTGGAGGGCACAGGACAGATCTAATGCACAGGAACATTGATTGAGGTCTCTAACCTATTTCTGCAAAAACATGAGTTTCTTTATGTGGTAAGAGATAGTGGATGGGATTTGACAGCTTTCTATGATTTTCTGTTATTTAAAATAATCTATTAATGAATTTCCTTGGATAACACCTTGGATTAAGCTACCTATAGATGAAACTACTTACTGACATAATTAATTCTTCAAAATGATCCCTTGAAATAAGGAGTCAGTCCCTTTATTGAAGTGAGGAGTCTTGTCTGTGGTGGGTGAACAAGGTGGTGAAATCCCATCAGGTGCAGGGCAGTGGCTCTCACTCAAACCAGGTCTAAAGTCTTTGCAGGGCTGGGACTGCACATGGAAGGAAAGTGAAATTGCCTGTGCTCCTGCTTGGCAGGGTTTTCTTGGGTAAAGATCTGCAGAGAGGCCTTGAATTTGTGTAAGAATTCATATCACAACCTTGTTAAAAGATGACATGACAATTTCAAATGTTCAAGTATATATATATGTTTATAAGCATGTCACTTTTCTTTCTTTATAGACCAGTGTTTAAAGATAATCAGGGAAATGTTGACAGAGACTCCCGATTCTCACCTTTATTCAGGCAAGAAAGTAATAAGATTTCCATGGAAGATTTGATTAAACTAATAGCAGAATACAGAAGGTAAGGAAAAGTTTCTCATTTTCTCTGAAGCTTTATAAAGCTGCACAGAATAATTTTCACTGGTTTGGGGGTTTTTTCTTCATTTAACACAGTGTGCCAAAGTGGCCATATTAAATTATATTACATTAGTGCTTTTCACATTAGGTTATTACCTGCCAAGGAGTTATTTAGGTTGGACTTTCCAGGAAAATTGAAATGTCATTTGGCACATTAATAGATGTTATTATAACCTAAAAATAGTGACTTCTTAAATCAGCTTTTATCAGGGGAGATGCAGGTGAAGTACCCAAAAAGAGAACATTATCTTAGGGGAAAAAAACCAAGAAAAAAGAAAAAAAGAGAGAAAGAGATGAAAAAGCATTCTTTATAGGTTTCCCAACTCCTTGCTTTTGTTTGTTTGTGCCTCTGTGGCAAACTGAAGAGTGGACATAGAAAGTAGAAACTTCTCCAAGTGTTGAACAGTCTGTAAATTACTGAACAGAGGTTTGGCTGGATACTCTTCCCACAGGTATAAATCAGGTTACTCCTAGAGCAGGGTCTCTGTTTATACTGGGCGTGAGAATTGAACCATGTGTTTTGTCCTTCTGCTCTAAATGTGCCTAAAAATGAATTAATCTAAGTAACTTCTTTTCCATTTACATTTAAAAAAAAAATCATAGAAAGATTGATTTTCAACTACAGGGATTGGATCAGGCCCTTAACTTCCTGTGCCGTCTTACTTTTACTGGTCAGGAAACTTTACTGACTACTCATTAGAGTCACCACTGCTGTCTTTGTGTCTCTAAAGCATCTCCTAGACAAAACAGATTTAACATCGTGGTTTTGGCGCTTCTCAAGTTGCTTGGGTTCAAGGAATATGTCCTGGCCCCTTTTCAGCATGGCACTTGCAGAAGTCACAGTGCTGTGAACTCCTCTCACCTCAGTGCTCACTGAATTCCTTTTAGGGGACATTTGATTCAGATTTTAGAAAGGAAAAGTAGGTAAGTTAATTCTCGTAAAGTTTGCTTCATTAGTTTCTTCCTCTACTGAAAAATAATATTGCTTGCAAAGAGAAGGCAGGAGTCAGACTAAGGAAAAAAAAAAACAAACCACAAAACAAATAATATTTTATTTCTGCCGTTACATTTCTTTAGAGTTTAATAGCCAATAGGTACATGTTAAGTGTGTTAAATGTATATTTATATCTTAAATCAGGGTCTGTTTTTCATTTTAGGTTAATTCCTGTGATGAGTCTCATCTCTGTTGTTCTAATTTTCTAAAATGTTTTCATTTATGTCATTGCAGAGCAGAGAAGATTAGCAAAATACAGACTATACCTGGCTGTTTGGAGATTGCAGTGGATTGTGTTCCTTTGGAACATCCAAGTATGAAATTAATTATTCTAATTAAAAAGGACATTGTCATGCATTTTCTATGCATAATTGTGCCTTGAGACAGTTCTGACAGTTCTGTTGTGTAGGAAAATGTATGCAAGGGAGTGTTCTTGATTTGTTGTCATTTAATTACACCACTCTTTGTTTCATCCTGTACCCGGCCTGATATATCCCAGTTTTCAGTGTCTGTGAAAGAGAAGAGAAACTACCCAGCTTTAGCTGGCATAGAGCCACTTCTCCCAGCCCACCTGGGTTCAGAGCACCTGCTTTATTCTGAAACTGGCAATTTCCTCTGGTACTCGTTTAGAAGGAAGTAAAATTTGACATGGTGTATGCTAGGAATCCCAAGCTTCTTTCAGCTTCCTCACAACATATTGGTAGACTTTTCCTGGGGGTTATTCTATGATTTGAGGGAGGAATTTGTAGGCACAACCATGAAATGACTTTTCCCAGAAATAGTTCTGATAGCTCTGGACATCCCTAAGTTGGTGACCCCTCTCAGCTGCTTTTGCACAAACAGCCCTTGAGTTCCCAGTGAAGTTAAATGCCTCACTGATTTAATGGCACAGGAAGAGAAAGTATTCTCTGTCTGGTTTTAATTTCTCCCAGCCTCAGTGACAGAGTGTTTATTTCTGTCTTCTGTTTCTTGATCTGATTTCAGTTATCCCAACTGCATCATATATTTGATCTAGTTCTGCACTACTTGTTTCTTCATTTTATTTACTATGTTATTAGATAATAGAAAAACTTAAATGAGATATTGAGCTGTAAAACTGATTAGAAGCAGCATCACTTCAGTGCCTTCTGTAGAAACTCTGTGTGCCAATGGGGCTGTTACACCATTAAATGTCATCAGATACTGTGGGTGTCAAAAGAAGTTACCAGTGCTGCACTGTTTAACTCAAGTGAGATAAACAATTTGAGGATGATGTATTACAACTGTTCTGAGGTAACATATAAATTTAAATCATCCCAGCATTGTTCATTCTTTGTAAGTTAAGGCAGGATTTTCCATCTCAATATTACTTATTATTGTAATAAGACTGTAAAAACAAATAAAATATGTAATGGTTCTCTTTTCTTTTCTTTTGAAGACTGTGTAACTTCATCCTTTATTCCAATCAAGCCATTTCATAATGTAAAGGAGCATCAGCCTACAGTGGAAGTTGAGGAGTTTGTACAGGAATCAACAAAATATTCTCGACCCTACAGAGTGTACAAGAACCAAATATACATCTATCCAAAACACCTCAAGTATGATAGCCAAAAACACTTCAACAAGGTGCAGTATGTGACCAATTCAACCCAACACTGGGTAGTAGTGTAATGCATGACCCCTTGTAAGGATGAAGGAATGCTTATAAAGGAGAGGAAAATGGTGATGTCACTGACTTGGCCTTCCATCTTTTTCAGTTTTTGCAATCATAAAACATTGGTACAATTTTATTGAATTGAATCTATGGGTTAGTTTTAAGTTGTATCAGTGATTCAAAGAGAGATAATGTGGTAATACCTTTTTTCACAATTTTCAGAAGGGCTTTATAAAATAATATGTGCAGAAAAATTAATCTGGATACTGTCTGTAGTTCTTAAATGAAACCTGAGTACTACTTGTGTTTTCATGGTGGTTGAAAACTAATTAATGACAAGATATAAGTAAGTGCTAGTCACTTAACAGTCTGCTTCTACTCATTTTGAGGCCTGGCTTGCATTTTGCCAGTTTTTCTTGTGATATCACTGTGATCACTGGTGATATCACTGTGGCTTACAGGCATTATGAATTGATACACCATCTGCATCTTTCTCCTGGATTTTGAAAAGACCGAATTTCAGCTCTGTAGCTTGCCTGAGTATTTATGGGTACCCCATTTCTGATCTAAGCTTTAATACATTCCTGTCTCCCCAGGCACGGAATATAACAGTGTGCATTGAGTTTAAAAGCTCTGATGAAGAAGGAGCAAAGCCACTGAAGGTGAGCTGCAAGAAGAATATATTCAGAGGATGCTGTTTCTGAGGACATTACTTATAAAATCCAGGAATAAGGGCTGTACTAAACGAGAACAATTAAAGAATGAATGTTGTCATACATCCCTCTAGATTTTAACTGTGGTTCTTAGATCTCAGCTGGTCATAGTGATTCCAGCTTAGTGCCATTTTGCAGTGCCAGCTCTCTGACTGATAGAGGGGAAAGAAGACAATATTAGAAAACTGAACCATTTTTTACAGTGCAACTTGCTTATTCTAGAATTTACCATTTATCCTACATTCTCACTGAGCTCAGGACACTTGACTGAAGATAGTGGGGCACAACATGAGAAGGACCTTAGACTTAATTCTTAACTTTGCTATTGCCCAAGGGCTATTGCATAGCACAGTTGTGGTCCAGTTTCCCCAGCAATAAATAAAATTGCCATTACTCAGTAATCAAAAACCCCCAGACAGGACTCTGCCAGAAAGGAGATTGTTAACAGGCATAGATTGTGTAACATTGGAAAGTCAGTAAAGGCACTGTATTGTGTATTGAACTGCATAAAAGTGAAATAGCTTTCATAAAGCTTTTTGCAGAAAACTCTGAAATTGATAACAGCAAGGAAGAAGTCTAAGGAGTCTGCATTGTTAAACTGAGCATAGGGTAATTTTCATAGAATCAATGGACTTTTACGGGAAGTGTATATAAAAAAATCCAGGTTTGAGCACTTAAAACATTTCTTTTAATATTTGATAAAGTAATGATCAATCTTTCATGATACTGTTTTAAATATACATGCATATTAGATACACCAAGACTAGTATCTTCAGCAGAATTTCACAGTGTAATTAAAATATGTTACTTTTATCAGTGTATTTATGGGAAGCCAGGTGGACCATTATTTACAACATCAACCTACACTGCTGTGCTGCATCATTCCCAGAATCCTGATTTCTATGATGAGGTCAGTCTGCTTTGTCTTTCATTAAATGTCTGCCAATCCCACATGTTTGCCAATGAGACAGAAAATATCTGTACAGAATGCTTCTGTTAAAATTGCCTGTGCATCTGGATGGGGCTGTGTTATGTAGATTGACATGCAGACTCACGTTTTGCTTTCTTTTCTTAAATCAACTCAGTGAATCGTTCCTTTTGAAAGATGCTCTGAGTACAGTTAAGATGCTGTAGAATTAATTAGGAACAGTCTAGCTCTCGAAAATGCATGTCTGGATTACATTAAGGGTCCAGCTGCATCTCTGAATTTAATGGAAACAGTAAACGTTACGCTGAAGTGTGGAGCCAAGTGTCAGAACAAATCCCTCTCTGAGATATATAAGATCTGCGTTGGGGCATTTTTGTTGATCCAATGGTCTGAACACAACGTACAGTGATGTGTAGTGGCTGCAGCAAGTCATTTAGCTGGTGCTTTGGAGGATACAACTGTAGAAATGTTCATATGTTGGCCTTTGCCAAGTGTGAGTCTCACGTGCAGCTTTACATTTCACCAACACCGAGTATTGATTCCCCAGGCTTCCTGCAGGTGAACTTAATTTCACCCTATCAGTGGCTGGTGTGTTTGATGGCCTCTGAATGTCATGTGTCTGTTCTGGGTTTTCCACTGCTGCTTGAAGTGTAGTGATAGGACTGGCACACAGCACAGAGTATATAGCCAGCATTTTCCAAACTGTTGTCTTAGTAAAATTTTTCAGTAAAAATTTACTTTGATAAAACAGCACAGGCAAGATCAGCAGATAATGTAAAACTAAATGTGAAGTATCAATTGTAAGATTCATGTTTAGGAGCTGAGGAGGAACTTAAAGCATTAAATTTTCAGAGATATTGAACTCCCTGCGAAATCTTTACAAGATGTGTTTTGGGATTTAACACACCTGAAAGTGTCCTTCACGTGATGCTACTGAGCCACTTGGTTTGGGCAGATTACTTTCAGCTTGAACAAAGAGCTGAATTCAGATGTTAACAGCCACTTTGGCTGGAAGGGGTGTGCACCTGTCCTAAATGCCCCTAGGACAGCAAGTGCAGTCTTTAAAGGAATGTGGGATGTTAACAAGAAACTTGTCTTAACCTCCATATCTGAGTGCCCATTTCATATCTCTGTTTATGGTATTAGATTCTTACCTATAAGCTGATGTAACACTGGAAGCATTTATCAACAATTTCTAACCCTTTCTTTAGCATAGGACTACCTTGGATAAACTTCATCACAGCTCACAAGAGCAAAGGGTCATTTTTATTAGTTCTTGTGGTAACATGTTTTGATTAGTTTGTATTTTTATTCCAATGGGTTAATAATCCCTCAAAACCAGTATGTAGGGATTAATGGGTGGCGTGATATAGGATTTAAGACTGAGCAGAAATCATAAATAAAAATTTATTTTAATGTCAGCCTTTATTACTTGGTCTTTGCCATGAAATGATGATTAAGCAGTAGCAGAGATGTCACTTTAGTTTTTAATTTGGTCATCCTGAAAATATGAGCATGGTGATGGCTATTTATAACTGCTGGAGTGCAGGTGATCCCTTCTAAGCAGGGTCCACCACTCTTTAGTTCTGCCCTCTTCCATCTTACGCTCTCTCATCATAAATGAAAAGATTCATCCACAAGACAAAGTGGAAAAAAGCTGTTTTAAGTAAAGTGATGGTCATCCTAAGCAATTTCCTTAAAAGAGCATTTATTACCATGGGGCAAGCATTAGACCTCTGTGTAGAAAGATTTGTCACTCATTTAGCCCATCTCTGATGCCTGGTTTAATGGATTTTTAAACTAAAGTGAGGTGTAACATTTTACATTTCAGGTGAAAATTGAACTTCCCACTCAACTCCATAAGAAACACCACATTCTGTTTTCATTTTATCATGTCACCTGTGACATAAATGCAAAAGCTAATGCCAAAAAGAAAGAGGCTCTGGAGACACCAGGTACCTGTAGTAGAATTACTTTCAATTATAAATATAAATTATATGCATTCAAATAAGGTTTTCGAAATTTTTGGCTGGATATTATTGTCTTCCTTTGCACTTTTAGAAGCTTGTTTTTCCAAAGAGTGACATCTATTTGTTCCTGTGCACAGTGGGGTACGCGTGGCTTCCTTTGTTGAAGGATGCCCAGCTGGCTTCCCAAGAACACCACGTGCCAGTGGCCAGCAGTCTGCCTCCCAATTACCTGAGCCTTCAGGAACCAACCAGTGGAAAGGTAGTAATTCACACTTCCATAATACTCAAATGGCACAGAGCATTTATTTGCAGATGGAAAGGTAGTAATTCACACTTCCATAATACTCAAATGGCACAGAGCATTTATTTGCAGATGGAAAGGTAGTAATTCACACTTCCATAATACTCAAATGGCACAGAGCATTTATTTGCAGATGTTTTACACGAGACCGGATTTCCGTTTGCTGGGAGGTGTGAATGGCAAATCGGGAGTCTGGTTTAGAACATTCGTTAGCATGTCATTGAGCGTGGGAACTAATATATGTAACGCTGGACTGAGCATCATGTGTTGCTGGTCACAGGTGTATATGGAAAAAGTGTATTTTATAACTGTGTATTCTACAATGTTATAACTTCTCCTAAGTGTGGATCAGAGTGATTGAAAAGAACCCTTTGCACAAACTCAGCCCATATGACATTCATTCTCCAGCTGATGTGATCCACACTCATGATTCATTCTTCAGTTTTGTGGTGTGATATCATATTTTCCCAGCGATCCAGTCCAGCTTGGATTATTTCTGCCTCCTTGTGTTTGTTTTGCTATTGTCATGAGGACAGGGTGGGGCAGTGATCTGGTCCCTTGGATGGTAGCCTTGGCCTTGTGCTGAAACGTGGGTTTGCACTGCAGTGATGGTGTTTGTGAAAGCACAGCAGCCAGAGCAGTTCATGCACGCTCGTGTGCAAGGCTGTGCACTGAAAATTGGATGCAAACTTAGATAAGTCAAAAAATTTTTTTTTTGTTCTTGTTTTAATAGCAGATTGGTTGTGATGTAAAATGGGTAGACAGTGGGAAACCACTTTTCAAAGTCTCTACTTTCGTTGTATCAACAGTAAATACTCAGGTAAGCTGACCTTCCTCTTAGCTCTATTACCTGCTTACACACTATGTCAGGGAACATCTGAAAGGAGTTTTAAAATCATGTATGAATTTGTTTCTATAACGTTTAAAGATTATCTCAGTGTAGAAGGGAAAGATGCCAAGGATGGAATACGCACTTCAAGGAAAAAAAAAGTTGTTTGATAGTTCCAACACAAAAATTGTGGAATATCAGCTTAAACTACAAGAAAATAAGTTGCAAGCACCAGGAAGAAAAAAATCTGACCTTTGAAATCCCTTAGATTATGAGGAAAAAGTCACCCACAACACTGACAAAAGATTAGTCAAAACACCTGGAACGTAGCAAGCTGTGCTGGCCAATGGGTTGGACTAAATAAGTTGACTTTTTTTCTGTCACTCACATATGAGATGGTGGGGACCAAGTGTGTTCGTGGGTGTCACAGGTGATTGCTGTAACCAATTTCTGGCACTGAATTCTAATCGGCTATAATGTACATTAATGTGAATGTTTCTTATTGTAGGATCCGTACCTGAATAAATTTTTCCATCAGTGCCAGGAGAGGGAAAAGGATCTATCTCAGCCTCCTACCTCAAACTTTCTCAATTCTTGTAAGGTAAAGTAACCTGCCACATGAACTGCACTATAAATTGTATTTAGGGCTTTCTCTCAACTCATCCATCACTGCAGAGTTCTTACCACAGCACAGGTTTACCAGGAGGCAGAGGGTCTGTGACAGCTCCAGCTAGATGGACTTGATGTGACAGATGCCCTGCTGGTCACACAGCTGCCTCGCCTCCCTTCTCTTTTAGGGCATGGCTACATCTGCCCCAGCAGCTCTGATAATCCAGCCTATGCCAAAGCTCAGATCCTGTTAGGGGATAATGCAGTGCTGCTCTGGTAATGTCTGGGGAAGGGAGTGGTAGCCTGCAGAGCTGCAGGATTCCTGCTAATCCTCTCTTGCCTTAAATAAATTCTATCCTTACCTCCTCTAAAAACCTGGATGCTATTCAAAGGGCTGCTCAGGGTATTTGGTGTGTATAAATCAGGGGTGCTTGCTGCCTGTCAAGTTCTGAAATCAGAAAGAACATCTTCTGCAAAGATGAAATGAATAAGCAAGAGCTGCATTAAATGTGCCTGTATTCAGTAGAGGTCAAAAACTGTGAGAAGGGAGGAGTGTGGCAAGCAAATTAGAAGAGCAGCTGGTAAATGTAAGGCCAAGATTCTTTACCTGTTCATGAGTGCTGGAATACAGAGTTCTTGCTCTGCACTGTGCTTATGGAACATTAACAGACAGATAAGCCAGAAAACTGAAGGTTGATGTTGATACTGTTGCACCTCTGAACTGTGACTCTGAAACATCATACATACGGCATTTATTTTATTTCCTTTTAGCACTCTGTAAAATAGGGGTTTGGGGGCTTAGATGTCACCATGCTTTCCCCCTTTCCTTCATTGTTGATGTTTTCCTGTTTGGATGTACCTTAATCGGATAAAGGCTGCTTGGGAAGAGATTTTTGCTTTAATAAGCAAAGAATAAGTTCAAATAAATCATGGTAGTTCTCTGGACAAATCCATAAGAGTTTCCACTGCTTTTATTGGTAGATGCAGGTAGGTGGTTTTCAAATACTGTCTTGATTTAAAGAGGTTGTTAAGAAATGTGTTCACAAATCAAAGCATCAGTGTTACTTAGAGGTTATACCTCTACAGAATGAAGTCCTTAATTGATTTTTGGAAAGACATTGAGCATATTGAGCAAAATTTAGGAATCCGTAAAAGCTTTACAGGTTTCTAGACAGTAAGTTGGTTATCTGAACTACCAGAATTTCCCTGTTCTTTATTTGCTGCTTGTAGTTTACCTTTTAAAAATATTTCAGTAAATTTATTAGAACACAGAGACAGTGTTGCATGCAACCAGGAGAATCAACCATGCAGTATAGTCAGAGACTAAGTAATCTTCCCCAGGGTATTTTGCTTTTATTTACAAATCGCTGATACCTGTGTTAGAAGTTCTGAAATTATTTGGAAATGACTGAAATAAAAACCTAGGAGAAATTCAAAGGAGTTTGGTTGATTAGAGAAGATAATAAAATGCCAGAATAGTCAGGTTAGCGTGTTAATACTGCTTTTTACCACTGTGCTTGTAACAACAGTATTTTAGCCACATCAAGTTCAGTTTATCAGATCTCTGCATAAAAAGAATGAGTTTTCCTAAAAATACTGGAAAATGTATGTTTTGAAAATAGTAATGGATTCTTTTATTGGCCTTAGATACATATCCCTAGTGAAGTATGAAAATTTATTTGTGTTTCTCTCTTTCCTCTTTTCTTGCACTTAAGTCAGCATAGAACAAAATACTGGAATTTTGAAATTTAGGCAATACCTACAGTTGTGTTGATGGTCATATTTAAAATAAGCCCCATGGGGAACCAGTTCTCTGCTTAGCTGACCTGTTTTCCTACTGCTCTTACACCCGTGGCTGCACTGCTTTGTACCTGCTGAGGCTGCATGGCAGCTGTCAGCTTTCACTGCTTGTATTGAAAGTCTCTCATTTTCTTTCTTATGTCCCTTACAGAATTTGCTGAGGATTGAGAAGATCCATGTAATTATGAATTTTCTTCCTGTAGTCCTGAATCAACTCTTCTGGGTTTTGGTGCAAAACAGTGATGATGAAGTTACAACAGCTGTGACCAGGTATCAAAATAATTTCTGTGTGATGTTCAGAATTCACTCAAGAGTGCAAATGCAGATGTTAGTCTAGTTATAGCTGCTCTGTGACATTTACACTTCACAGGTGAGAATGCTGCTTCTCCCTGAGCACTGGGCTCTGCAAATAAAGCATGGAAGAGCGTGGTATCATATGGCTGGAAATCACTGCCCATGGTGGACATGTCTGTCTACCCTGAGGCAGTCACAGGCAAAGGTCTCATCCCTGAGGAGCTAAGTGCTTCCTAGCAAAGCTGGTTTTCAACTTTGGTTTGTGTTTGGTTCTGGGGACGTAGAGTCCAGCATAGGAAGAGCTCAGCGTTTTGCTGCATCCAGTGCAGAATCCACCAGTCAGGTCACACTGATCAGGGGCATTTTTTAATTAGAACCTATCAGCAATTACTGAAAAGCAATAGAAGCATTTTCCAGAGAGCAGGCAAACAACTGGAATGATTTGCTGAGTCTCTCACACCTCACATAATGAAATTGTCTTTATTGATGCTGTTAATCAGGGGAGCAGGAAAAAAGTACTGGAGAGATTATTATTGGTCTCTGCAGGAGGGCAGAAAGTTGCATTGCATTCACTTCTGGCCATAGTGGTGTTTTTGTTGTACTTTTGCCAGTAGCTAAACATGGGGACTACAATACCACAGTAGGAAAAAATTACAGCTGTCCTCTGCAACCCTGTTAGACTAATCTGCTGTCAGTATTCTTTCTTTCCTTCCACAGATTGTGCTTCAGAAGTAGTTCCTGAAGAAAGATAATTTAGGAAAACTTAAAGGAACAAGGAGGCAGAATTCCTCATCTTAGCCTTGGAAAGCTAGAGTTTCAATATGCTTTATCAAAGGATTGTGGCATTTTTCAGGGCAAAGTCCAGTTTTACCACAGTTGGGCACTAGGATTAAAAAACCTTTCCTCGTAAATGTGTGTGATTTCATCCCTGCATACTGTTTTCAGAGGGAGAGAGGCCAGCAGACCTTTGTGGCCAAAAAATCTACTGATGTCCAGTCTAGAGAGACTCAAGAATTGTGTCCCAGGATAGAACTTCAGCATTAGTAAACTGACTGGAAAAAAACTGTAGAAGAGGCAGCAGTTTAAAGTATAGTTTTAATGATCAGGTGGAAAAATGGAAGGATGTCAGTGCTTTAGATTTTGAATATAGGCACACCTGGCCAACAAAAAAATTATAAAAGAAGGATTCTCAGTGTTTTTCTTGCATGTGTGGTGGCTTTTGTGCTGGTAGAGCTGATGCCAGTGGGAATATGCATGTCTGCTGTGTGTGTCACTCATTGACGTGTCCTATATATACACACAGTGTTTTGTTCTGAATAGCTTGAAGCAGCTTGTGTTGGACTTATTAAAAGCAACAACAGAATGAGAGCATAGATTGGCTTATGTGTTGGGGAGAAAACATTATTCCTTTTATACTCATGGTTATTTACTTGTCTGGGGGCCCAGTCGTGTCATCATTTCTCTGTCACATTTTTGCCAGAACTCATTTCAGTTTCAAACCAGAATGAAGGTAGAAAGATCAGAATGGGCACAACTAATTCTGTCATAGCTTGTGTGTTTTGCTACAAGTTTTGCTTGTCCTACTAAGAGCAAAAAATGAGATACATTAAGAATACTGACTTAAATGAATTACAAAGCTTTTGATTCCAGTAATAAGAATTACCAGAGTCGCTCAAATCACCAAGCTAGTCAGAAGGAGTACTTGCATGTGGACCACAGTCAGACATATTATTAATCTATTTTAGTCATACTGTTACTCTGCATACCCCTGAATTTGAGATATGGTTCACTAATATTTGACATTTAAGGATGATGAACTGTTTCCTCCCAATTCTTTTAACATAAAAATAAGATTATAAAATTGCAGAATCTTTTCTATATTAAGTATCCTGAAAAAATGAGATCCCAGTAATCACAAGGAAATCATATGGTCAACCTGAAGTAGACTTCTTGCCCAGACTTGTGTTTTCTAAGCAGGATGATCTCAAACAAAGAGGGCCCAGGTACAAATTGAAGAGAAATATTTGTTGAAATTCTTGGTCTCGCATCTCTGCTGTTAGCAGGAGCTCAGGTTTTGAGAGTGAGTGCCAGGATGATCCAGGCAATTCTCTTGCCTGTTGCTGATCCCCAGACTGATCTGCAGACACTCGGAGTATCTGAGGCCACTGCAAGTCTCCAGCCTCTGCCTGCAGTGCAGTAACCAGGGTGCTGTGCTCAGCCTCTCGTGCCTGAGTGCTGGGACTGCATCCAAGGGAATGGGCAAACAGAGCAGAGGGCCCTGCTCGGGCTCAGCCCAGGGCTGTGCTTGTCTTTGATGAGCAGTGCCAGCATAAGCCAAGTAGCAGAGAATTTACACAATTACAAAGATCTGAGAGAACTTAGCACGTAACATCCCCAGAGTAAGGTACTCTTGCCCCTCTGTTTCCTTGGCATATTCTAATTTTTGTTATTCCTAAGTATCCAAGGTCTGTATAAACTTTAGTTAGTTGATACTTTCTTTTGTTGTGATGACAGTACAGTTATCATCCTTAAAACTTGGTGCATTTTATTAGGTGAACGCATATATAACAGCACAATCCAAGCAAGTGGAAAATCCAAGGAATTGACTGTTTTATTTCCCAGAGGACAGTTTTTGCACATGCTATTTGTCATTTGGATCACATCCCTCATGTAAAACAGACTGTTTTACATGAGCTTACAGGAGCAGGACAATGTGATGCATCAGGTAGACTTTCTCTGCCTTATGACACAAAAGAGCTCAATTTTTGTTGTTTTTCTATCTCGCAGAGTTCTTACCAACATTGTTGCCAAGTGCCATGAAGAACAACTAGACAACTGCATCAATTCTTACGTGATGGTATGGTTGAGTTAGAATGTCAACTATTCTGTGGAGAGAGGGGGAGGGTGTTGGGTTTGGTGGTTTTGTGGAGTTTTTTCCTGTTTACTCTTAGCTGTACTTGTTTGTAGCTTTTTCTGCATTTGCATCATAACTTTCTGCCACTGGTGACTCTGGTTAGGGAACTTTAAAACCACTCTGTTGAGGGCGAGCAGCTGCTCAGGTCTCTGCTGCTACTGCAGCTTTTTTTCCGTAGGACACCAAGTTGAGCAAGTGCAGGAGGGAGAAGCTGCAGTGCACTCAGCTCATTACTGGAACTTACATTCTGGAAACAAACCCTGCTGCAAATGCACAGCCACTGAGCTTTTAGGAGTGTGGGCTTTGTGTCAGTCTTTGTGAAATGGTGCTAAACTGAGCATTTCCCACCCTTGCAAGAAGGGAAGGGGAAGAAAACCGTGAGAAAGACCATGAAACTTCCACTAGATAGATGCCAGTGAGAGCTTTTGGATGCAGTTTGCTTACAGTTTGCAGCACTCCTCTTGACTGTGATGAGATTTAGCACTATAAAATCTCTGGCCGTCTATATTATATAGTTAAGGTTTGCCTTTGTACTTGAAAAGGATCCACAAATAGTAATTTTTATGAACGAGGTACTTCTGGGTGCTCTTCATGCTTGCAAGATGACTGCATGTCTCTTAAGAAGCTATAGCCTTTTAACTAAGCTTTTGAAGATTATGAAGTCATGATTTTAATTTCAAGATCCCATATTTTTGCATGTGCTATTGTACATAAATTCATTTCTTATCTGTGAAGTTCAGATTCTTGTGACGTTTCTCTGTTTTCTCAGCTTTTTCCATGCATTGGTGTTTTGAAGCATAGGGTATATTTAGAATATACATGGGTATGTTCTGTGTATGGAGGTTGGTTCTGGACAAGCTGTGGTATTACTTAAAAAAGCAAAGGAGTGGTCTCTTTAAAGGTGATCTCCTTGTTATCTGTATCAGTTGAATATCCTTTACATTAGTCTGAATAATGCTGTTGGCCAGCAACTATCTCATTATCAGTATTCTTGGGAAGCAGCTTTATAAACTGAGTTTTATGAAGTGTGTTTTAAGCAGAAGCACACATTAACTGCTATTACTGGCATGGACAAAAAAATCCATAGACAAAAGAACCCCATTTAAGGGTGTTACAGTTATTTATTCCCTTCGCTTGCCTTTATTGTTTTCTCTCCCTTTTAATTGCAGTGGAGAGGGATGGAAAATTTTTAGTCATACTTGATGAATCAGTAATGAGAAAGTTGTAATATCTTTTGAGTGTTATGTTTACTAATTTGTGTGTTTCCAAGAGGAGAATTGAAGGTTGTTAAAAGAATTGAAGCAGATATTGCCATCACTTTGTGTCTTGACCTGCTCTGGTCGGGGGTGACAGAACTAACGGAGACCATGAGAGCAATGAGAGATTCCCCACAGTCGTGGAAGGAAGCTGTGAGAGACTAACAGTTGTGTGGAGTGCTGGCTGTAATGATAGCCTGCTTCACCGTGCAACAAGTAGCACTCATAAAAACATTTCATTTGTGGATGATGAGTAGTATATGTGACATAAGTTTGGAGAGGGGTGTTTAAATTAACTTTAGGAATGACGTGAAAGCAGATACATTCCTGAGACTGGAGGCTTTAGCATGTTCACGGGTAGAATAATGAAAACATCGTAGGAGTTAGGTTGCTAAGTGGGAAAATATTTTCATTTTGGTATTGACAACAGGTGATTGATATTTGCATGGCATGGATTTACTTTCATGCTCTATGAATGTGTGTGATTACAGATCACGCACCTAAGCATCTGAGTAGTTCCATTTTAGTCTCAAGTACTCCAATTTAAGCACAGAAGAGTTCTGCTGAGGTCCAGCAGAGCTCTTCAGGCTCCAAAATAAATAACCTCTGTAACGTATAAATGTAGTTAATTAAATGGGTATTAAAATCTCTTCTACTCAATAACTTTTCAAAATTGCAGTAGACAGCTACTAAATGAACAGTTAAAGATCTTTGAAACTACAGGTGATTATTAAGTCACACCATAAGTCCATTTACCCTGTTTTCTCATTTCCAGCAGCAGTCAAAAAACAGTAATGTAATCTCCTTTTTTCCATCTGTAAGGAAACAAATACCTCCTTTACAAATGCTGTTTTGGGAATAAGTAAATTGAGGATTGTGACTCACAATGCAGTAATAATGCAAAATTACACTGGCTTAAATAACTGGACCCAGAAGTGCCAAACTGCATAGGGAGAAGCTTATGGCATCTGCTGTGTAAACAAAGCTGAATGTTACTAACCTACCTTCAAGAGATACTCATTTGTTTTGGCAACCTGGTTGTTTTGAAAAGATATTTGATCCCAGCTGATGCACTGTCAGAGCTCTTGCTTTAGGAAAGGCGCAGTGGTACCAAATTATTAGCTTAAAATATTGAATAAAACTCAGATTTATGAGTTCCAAGGAACTTGGTAGATAAATTCCTTTCTTGAGGGCTTGGCTTCTAAATGGAGTATAGTCTTCCCCTTCTGTCAGCTCCAGTGGGTGCTCTGCACCTTCCAGGAAGAAGAGTGGTTAGCAGTTCTGAGTAGCTGTTGCCACTGGAAGAAAGGAGCAAGTGAAAGGTGGCCTTGACTAGGTGGGTGCTTGCTTTTTCTTTTCTTTCCCAGTGAAATGGCCTGAAAGGCAGTTTGGAGGTGTCAGGATCCTGTCCTCATAGTGAAAAATAAGTCATAGCACTGGTGTTAGCAGAATTTTTTTATATTTGTTTTAATGCACGCTTTGATAATTTTTATGTTTTCTCTCTTCTTCAGTATGTGTTCAGGACCAAATCATTTGATGAAAGAACTGTCCATGAGGAGCTGTCCAAGAATGTGACTGGTCTTCTGAAGTCAAATGAACAAGTAACAGTGAAACAGGTTTTAAAGGTGAATGATAGCTTGAATTAGCACTTTTGTAGTTTTACTACTTAAGGAAGTTTTTCTGCCTGAAACTCACTTTCCTCTTTCTCCTTATCCCTTTCTCTGTATGAACTTCGTGCAAATCACATCCTGCAGTGATTCAAGTCAGACTCAGCAGACCTGCTGCAGGTTCTCAGTGTAACACATTTCTCAGGATGCTGTGGTTTGCATAATAAAATCCCTCCTGTCTGTTACAGCTCAGAGTTGGAGAACTAATTCTTACACAGTATGATGTGGACAATTACTTTTAGGATACTTTGTTTTAATTTTTGACTTGGAAGATGCATGTCTGCATGAACTTCATACACATGTAAGGCCCACCCCTGAGCCTCTGGGTTATGGTACAACAAGTGCCCAGCCCAGCCCGGGACTTCGCATTGGCAAAAATATGTTCAGCTGTTTAAAGTGAACCAGACTAGCAAAAAATAGTCTGAAAAAAGCAGAAAACCTGCAGGAAACCTGGGCCATGCAAAAGTACTTGTGATTTGGTTTGTTGTGGGGTAGTTGGGATTTTCTCATTTTACAAACTTTTTGAGTGTATTTTTTTCATATATCTCATGAGATATCTCCTGAGATATGTGAGGATGCAGATATTAATCCATATCCTACCTGTTCACTCTTTCAAATGGTATTTGAAGAACCACTCTGTCCATGTTTTAAACAAGTACCATTTTATTCTGTGCCAAATTGCCAACCTGATAGAACTAACAAAGCAGTTTATTCCCTGAGGTTCTCTCCATCACGTATTTCTGCCGGTTACCTGCAAGCAAACCATGAAGACAGTGCTCAGTAGGAATGGGAAAATTGTGGGAGTGGTGCTCGGAGGCTCCTTATTGCACAAAGCCACAATGACAAAATGCCTGAGATGGCTTCAACTCTCCTAAGGACTTAATCCAACCTTACTCAAATACATGGCACTTAGGTCTTTAAATTTATTTGTCACATAGTGTTTAACATTGTGCATTATTGAGACATGCAATCCATCTCTAAGGAATGGTAATGCATCATAAAGTATTTATCAGTTAATCATTATTCATTCACTCTTTTCCTTCTTTTTGAACAGCACTCCTGGTTCTTCTTTGCAGTTATCTTAAAATCAATGGCACAGCACTTGGTTGATACAAACAAAACAAAGGTAAGTATATACAAAGTCTCACCAAGTAGGCAATCCTTCTCTTAGGGAAAATATAAAATGCAGAATCCTGCAAATACTCATACTTGAACTTTTCTTCTTGACTGGTCAATAAAGTAAATGCTGTTATACTTTGTTAGCCTACAAAAACATTATATTACCTGCTAGCCTTAAACTTGTTCTTGATTGTACAAGGATAGATTGAGGATGTATTTCCTGCTTTCCTATGGACCAAACCTTCTGTTTGGGGTTTATGCTCGGATTAGATCAATGGAACTCTAGGAATATTTTTCTTCTATGTTGAATGGCCTGTGGTTTACTGTCTTTGTTCTTGGCCTGAATGTTTCTTCAGGTTTAATGTGCGACCTCATACACTCTCAATTTGCTGATCTATTCCCTGCTTAGGTTTCTCGAACTCAGAGGTTTCCAGAATCTTTTCAAACTGAGCTGGATACACTTGTGATGGTCTTAGCAGATCACGTTGTTTGGAAGTACAAAGATGCTCCTGAAGAAACCAGGAATGCAAACTACAGCACTGCCAAATTTCTCAAGGTGAGATGTTCTGTCATTACAGCACTTGCACTTATTTCCCTATACTTAATACAAACTTGAAACTGTTCTAGTCCAGTCAAAGGGAGTAAAACCAATTCTGAGTGAATGATGGCTCAATTTCCAAGTTCAATGTTGACTCATTGTTCATTTTTTTAAGGCCATAGGTCTTTGAGAATGCAAAAGCTTTATGTAAATATGTTTTAAAGCGATTGTAATTCATTTTTTGTCTATGCTCTGAAAGAGTCCAAGTTTTCAAGTTTTGCAAATTCTTGCATTATATTCAAATGGGTAAAACGTTTGGTAAGGAATGAAGCTGTAGTTGGAGTTGAGCTGGTGTTCTTTCTTTAAATGCTGTAGTTCTGAGTGACTGAGGGTGGATTAATTGTTCCTGATCAAGGAACCTTGTTTGAATGTGTGTGGCAGAGGGCTCAGGGCTTTGCTAGTTTTGCAGCATTCCAGAACTGCAGAGAAGGAGGGAATACACGATTGCATTCTCTATCTGGTAGGCTGACTCTGCAAGCTAAAAATGTCAGAAACTGCAGGACCAAGGCCCTCAACAACCTTTACGCTTTCTGTCAATATTTAGCCCCATCAGTCAGGAAGAGCTGTGTTCTCATCATAAACTGATGTAGTGGCACACTTGGTCCCAGGGAGACAGCACAGCTCAGACAATGAGTGCTGTGGCTGGATTGGTCCCTCACCAGTCCCGGCCCTGTCACTGAGGGAGATGCTCAGGTCACCTCCCGTCACGTGCCACCTCTGCTGACGGATGCAGAGCTGCCCTGCGTGAGTGGCTGCCGTGGGATAGGCTTGCTCAGGTGCACTCTACACTGTGATGGTTATTTGAGACTGCAGACACGGTGAAAATGAAAAGTGGAATTAATTCATTATCACTGAAAATAAATGTAAAAATCAAGGCAGATTCACCAGGTCCCTGATGTTCCTTGCCCTACCTAAGACTAACCTCCTCTGTGCACATGGTTCAAAAGTACAGGTGAGGCAGAGTGAACAGTCAGGTAAGTGAGGCCATGTACTGCTTTTTTGGTTATAAAATAGTAATTCCTTTTTCCCCCTTTCTTTAGCGCTGTTTTACGTTTATGGATCGTGGATTTGTGTTCAAGATGGTCAACAACTATATAAGTATGTTTGGAGCTGGAGATAGCAAGGTATGGTTTTGATTTGTTTGTTTCTGTTTTTTTCTAAAGTGACTGACTAGCAGAATATTTTTATATTGAAACTATTTATGATTCCATGACTTCACCATGCTCAGAACTCAAGTGAGTGAAAACATTTAGAGTAAATATGGATTAAAACCTCCTGGGTTTGAGCCATCTATCCCCTTTTCTGGGAGTAAATAGCCATGTTCCAACAAGTACTCACTGAGACCTGCAAGAGCAGACTCTGTGCAGACTGCTCAGGCCAAAGCATCCAAAAGGCTGAATTTAAGCTTTCTTTGAAACTACAGTTGTGGTTTGGTCTAGAAATACCATCAGCAGTCAGCAGTAATTTTCCTTGAGGAGAATAGAGTAAGAGCATATGAAGAAGTTATCATTGTGTAAACTCAAGTGAGACTGTAACATCTCTGCTACTCTGTGTGAATGCCATGCTCTTACCTCATTGATAATGCAAGAAGACCAATCTGCTCCAAATTAGTTTGTGCTTGCTAGGGGAAAATTCCCTGCAGCCTTAATTTCTTCTATAATACCTGAAACAGTCACTGATATCATTTCAACAATAAATTTCACACAGCAAGAGGTCCCCAAATTATTCAGATTGACACCTTTGCTCTTCATCCATCAGGATGAGTCACAGGCTTTTTCTCTTCCATGCCAGGGTTTATGATGTATCCTAACAGAGCATATATATAGATAAGAGAATATATTCAAGATATACACTTTGAATGACTCATCTTTCCCCAGAAGGCCCACAAAGCTTTTGTCCATTAACTTTTTATATATAACTTTTTATAATTCTTAATGTGCATTTGTAGTTAGAGTGTGTAGAGTGAGATTACTCCACATCTGCTTTGTTTTTCTCTAAAACCAACTTCATTCTGCGCTCAGGTTTTTCACCTAATCTCTGGAACAGCTGTAGAATGGAGTCTATCATTTATTAATGTCATAGCCTGAAGTCTGTAATTCTGTAAATAATGTTATGCAATCTGAAAACTGTTTCCACATTTCAAACTTCCCTAAAGCCACAGAAACAGATGTTTAATTAAAAAAGCCCATTAATGGTCAGTGGAAAAGCCTGAGATTAATCAGTGTGCAGAGCAGTACTTAGCACCTTCTTGGCAGTGGGTGTGTGAACATTGCCAGCATCCCTCCAGATCCATCTGCCAGAGGAACCACTGTGGAGTTGTGACAGATGTGCTGCTGGAGCAGGCTTTGTGGCACTTGGAAATAAGTCACAAAGTAAAATTAGAGATTTCTGACTGCAAGGAGAGAGAGGCCTTGCATCATTTTCATTTCAGTCCAATGCTTAAGCAATAGTCAGTCTTCTAAATATGCTGTAAGATTTCTCTCTGTGTCTTTTGCTTCTTTCACTGGGTTGTTTGTGTATCAAAAAGATAACACTGCAATCTGACCTCTCTTTTCAGAAAACTTAACAATGTGTATTGTTGCCTGAATATCTTATGGGTGTATCAGTCTACAGTAGTGCAGTTTGAATTTATTTTAATTGTGGATGAAGCAACATAATTTCTGTTCCACAGAAATATCCCTCATGGTATTCCATATTTTGATATTTAAACATTGTTCTGAAAAACATTCAAAAGTTGAAATACCTCATTAGAAATCAGTTCCTCACTGTGTTCCCTCAAAATGTCAGAGTTACTCTTGCGAAACACATTTCAGGTACTTCACTTCTTTATTTGCCTTTAGCATGTCCAGCTGCATTCCCGATGAGGTACTGCAGTGCATTAAAACATTTCAGGGGAAAATTCCCTACCATCCACCACTTGGTAGACTCTGAAAATTGCATATTCAGTTATCCCACCCTGATGGTGGCAGCAGAAATGCTGCAATTTAATTTTAGCACAAATTAAAAGACTTTTACAAGTACTATGTAGTGGTAGGGCATTCAGGGTGGCCCTGAATTACTGCTTTCTGCCACTGAGAACAATGAGATGAGGGGATGGAAATAAAAATGTGTTATTGGATATCATGTATTATCTTTATATCTCAATGTCACATCATTATAGTAGGAATGATAAATTCTTGAGGTAGTTGCAAGGCTCAAAAAAAGATCTGTATGTCTTCTTTGAAGGGAGATATTAAAGAAATAATACCAAAACTATATACTACCCAAATCCCTTGGAGCTGAAACTCACTGGCACCAATAGAGGAAACTTTTATTACTGTCACTAAGTTCTGGATCTGACCTGTGTGGCTGAAACTTTATTAAAAAGAAAAAGTCATAATAACTATGATGGTTTAAAATTTCTGTGGACTGGAGAAGATACTTCACTATAATTATGTGCTATGGTACATCATCAAAAGACTCAGTGTAGCTTCAAGTATACCTTAACTATTTAGTTTGGATCAAGCTTAGGTTTATCAGAACATCTTCAATGAAAAAATCATAGTTCAAGAATCCAAAAAGCTCGTTTGTCTGTGACAAATCCTTTTGATAATAGAGATGAAAACCACATGTTTATTATTAGTGCAGCTTGGCATAACAAGCCCTAAGGCTTCATTGTTGGGTGGGAGTGTGAAGTTTGAGGTAGAGATAAGTAGAACTGAGCCATTGCCTCTTGTGATTTTCAGACTTTACATCAGTTCAAATTTGACTTTCTCCAAGAAGTCTGTCACCATGAGCACTTCATCCCACTGTGCCTGCCCATACGGTCTTCAAACATTCCTGGTAAGGCCCCCCCTGGGGGGGTTTCTGTGCAATGACAAATTATTGGGAAATTCAAAGAGCAGATAAAAATTAACTCTCTCAAGAGCCACGTCTGCACATCAGGCTCAGAAACCCCAAACAGCTTTTCAGGTGTGCTACTTAGGTGGTGTGATAAAAATAACCTGATTTCAGTATGCCTGGAAATAAATGCAACCTCTGGCAGCCCAGCAAGG
This sequence comes from Atrichornis clamosus, assembly GCA_013400975.1. Taxonomy (NCBI): domain Eukaryota; kingdom Metazoa; phylum Chordata; class Aves; order Passeriformes; family Menuridae; genus Atrichornis; species Atrichornis clamosus. The sequence goes on along the minus strand of WBMZ01003481.1, from coordinate 67,635 downwards.
GGGTGGGAGGTGAAAGCTTCTCACTGAAAGTTTTGATGTGAATTAATTGGACTTTTTGTGATGACTGATTTATTAAATCAGTAAGGCTACTGCAGTAGCCTTGGGAGGTGGTGAACTAGGGAGGGGTTTCAACAGGTACAGCAGGAAGGGGAAGAAGCTCAAACAATGGGCTCTTGTCTCCTTTTTCCTTCAGTTTTCAGCATCAAAAAATGAGTTCATTTCTGACACTCAGAGCATTTTTTAACAGTAGAAGCTGTTTAATTCAAATTTGAGTCAAAAGAAAAAAGCACATGTATTTTTTACAATTAATTAAAAAGTGCATTATTTTCACCTATTTTCTAATGTTTATGAAAAATGAAGACACTGTGACGCCTTCAGAATCAGCGCAGGAGTATCGAACATCAGGTACGAACAAAATGACTGCATAAGTGAGCAGAATTTTACATCAAGAGATTTAAGATTTCCTTTGACCACTGCTATCGCATTGTGGCAAATTTTAGACAAAAGTTATTTATCATTTTCAAAAGTGAAATTGCTCTCAACCTCTGTGTTTTAGAACTCTTCTAGCTAGGATATGGGAACAACAATTTAGACTCTGTGCCTCAAAGAAGTCAATAGTCTAACGAGCAAAGCAGTTGAGATTCTCATGTGGGAATGTGTATATAAATCATGTTTTATTATTAAATAGTAAAAGCTGCATGATTTTAAGAGATAATAATATTAGATTAATTCATTCTGAGAAGTGAGGAAGCAGCATGAGGCAGTCAGACCAGAAAATCAAGGTTTAACAGCAGATTAAAAATTTGGAAAATGGGGGGAAGATGTATATAACCTCTATATTAATTAAAGCATTCCTATCCATTCTGTTCCAAGATATTCCAGAGTACACACTGACTAATGAATTTTGCCGTAAACATTTCCTAATTGGAGTCCTGCTGCGGGAGGTTGGCTTTGCCTTGCAGGAAGACCAGGATATCAGGCACTTGGCTTTGGCTGTGCTTAAAAACTTAATGGCCAAGCATTCGTTTGATGACCGATACGCAGAGCCGGTAAAGAACCCGTTCATTCTTTTTCATCTGCTGGTTCATACAGTAGCTAAACACACATGAAACCTCCTTAGCCACTGGTGTGTGTTTCGTAGTTTCTTGATGATTACGTTGTATCTTTTATTTTTAGGCAAAACAAGCACAAATAGCAAACCTGTATATGCCCCTCTATGGAATGCTTTTGGACAATATGCCAAGGATTTACATGAAAGATATGTTCCTCTTCAATATCAATACTTCCAATCAGGTAATCCATGTGATTTTTTGGAGCACTGAAATGATCAAAGTGAGCTAGTCTGACCCAGTCAATCTGGAGGGAAGAGGTCCAAGTTTATGCTGGTCACAAATGCAGTTCTGAGAAGGTCTCAGTTTGCAGAGCACCTGCAGAGCCCTGGGAGTCTGTACTGTCAAGGCACAGAATGGGGGTCTGGAATAGACCCAGGACATGCCAGCCCCAGGGCTGGAAACTCAAAAGGTTTGGAGTCCCAGCCAGTGTGAGCCCAGTGCATCTGCCCTCGTGCTGCAGGCCGGGGACGTGTCCTCAGGCAGGAGTCTGGGAGACACTGGTGTGAAGAAAGGTTCCCACTGCTCACAGATTCTTTACAGGGTTACTTCATGGACCCAAAGCTGGTGTAACAGAGGGACCATGAGCTGTACCAGGAGGCAGAGGGAATGCATACAGGTAACTGAAGGAGGGAAGAGGTACAGAAAGGTCATAAAACAGCATTACTGCTGTGGAAAATGTCTGTATAATCTGCTCATCTGGAGGACTGTGTTTGTTTCTTAAAAGATTAGATGTGTTAGAACTATAGCCTTGCTTTAAAAACAGATTTCTGCAGGGGTGTTGCCTCTTTCAGTCCTTCCAGCGAATGAGCCTGTTTCACCTGAGCATTGCAATGGCAATGAGTGTTCCTTTCCTTATGCTGTGTTAGTGTTTCAGAAACAAGCACAGTTAGACTTGAGCAGTCCTTTCCAACTTCCCCTGTGAGAGGGTTTCATATTGCAGGTGACTATTCAGCATATTATGGCAAGCCCTGATCCTTTCAGGCTGTCGAGTCTTAACAACTGAAAGTAGATGCTCAGACTCAGTGTCTAAGAAAAGGCTCCTGGGTGTGCTGTCATTACCCAGGTTATGAGGGATGCCACCTACTGGAGCTTGTTCTGTTTCCTTCAAAACAGGGATCCAGGGATGACTTGAGCACGGCCGGAGGGTTTCAGAGCCAGACAGCAATGAAACATGCAAACTCTGTGGACACGTCCTTTTCCAAAGATGTTCTGAACTCTATAGCAGGTACGAATGACAGATTGAACAGGCACGTAGGCAGATTTGTGTGTATCTCAACCCATCGTGCTTTCTGCTTAGAATTCATGGAGGATTCATTAACCTTTTTATACCATATGCAGGGAAACATGGTATGCAATGTTTCTCTTCCCTTTGGGTGTCTTTGAAATTATTTTTCTTTCTCTTGTGAAGCTGTTCTACTTATACTGCTTCACTTACTCTCTTGCTTTGGAATGATGCCAGTATTCAGGCTCTCACAAATCCCTTTGCCTCAGTCCTTTCTTGTAGTCTCTGCTGACTTAATAGTTCCAAGGTTTCTCCTGAAAACTCCTGATGTTTCATGGAGACATGTATCCATAGATTTTCCAGGCTTAACGGAAGGGTAAAAACACAACTTGCTTTGTTCACTACCTCCAAATTCCATTTCAAAATTCAGGGAAGTGAATTCAGGCATCTTTCCACTGATTCTTGTGGCTTTAGGTCAGGTCTTATGGAATGCAACAGGCCATTTTAATGCCATGAAAAATGGCAAATTGAATAATTGTACTTCAACTTGTTGCATGTTTTCAGTACTAAACATACCCATCAATAGCTTTGCTATTGGAAGTTCAAAGCACTTGTCTCAATCCAGCATGTGACACATTTTAAGTTTTCCATTTTTTGTGTTAGTTTTTGTATCCATAAATGTTTTAGTTTAGCATGTTTGCTATGACTTTTCATTTACAGCCTTTTCATCAATAGCTATCTCTGCAGCAAACCATGCTGACTCCAGAGCTTCCTTAGCAAGTCTTGAATCTAACCCAAGTACCAATGAAAAAAACAGTGAGAGAACTGACACGTGTGAAAAGGTACATGTGCAAATGCTGAAAACGCTTGCTTGAGGTGGAAGTCTGTCACTGTACTTAACGAGGCCCTTTGCTGTCACTTCAACAGATCATGAGACCTTTGTCTTTGATTGGATCAACTCTTCGTTTTGACAAGCTGGATCAAGCTGAAACTAGAAGTCTTCTTATGTGTTTTCTTCACATTATGAAAACCATTTCAGAAGGTAAAAAAATGTGCACTCGCTATTTAATTTATGTTGTTGTAAAATACTGTGAATGCTGAATCCAAAAAACCCCATTAAATTAGAATAATTATCAGTGTATTTTACAGGCTTTGGGTCAAGTTTAATTCCCTGCAACAGATACATAATATATTTTAATATCTTCCTTTAGATGCACTGATTTCCTACTGGTTGCGAGCACCATTCTCAGAAATAACAGACTTCTTCAGCATTTTAGAGTAAGTTTACTTTGTCACTGTTTGATTTTTATGTTGAATATTCTAAAGTGATAGCTGCAAACAATTTCTCTTTGGGTTTGTCCACCTAGTGGAATAGGCTGAGATAGCTCCTGTATCTTAAATAACCCACAGTGTTCCAAAGTCATAATGAGACATTATTAATTAGATCCATATCCTCCCATATGTTGTCATTTCCATGAGCAGGGGTCGTAATGCTTTGGGTCTTCCCCCTAAAAGAGATTTTCATAGTAGTTTCTCATTTGGGGTTGAGATTCTGTTCTTCCCTTGAGAAAAATATTTAGCTCCCCAAAACTTCCAAACCATAAGAAAAGTCACATAAAGTAGGAGGACCTGCTTTTCACATCCCCAGGGTGGTTTGCTCAATCCAGTCTATGCATGACTGCAGAATCCATGCAGGTAGCTGGTTTTGGAATTTCCTCACCATTTTGTAATTGAAATGTGAATTATTTACCTTCAGCTGGTGAAGAAGCTATGATTTTGCAGCCAGGTCTTTGCCACCTCACCAAGCAGGAATTTTCAACTGTGGGGAAGGGGAACATGGGTGTGCAAAGTGCTGCCACATCTCGTGTGTCCCTAGGCTGGGAATGGCTGCATTCTATTCTTTTTGCTTACTAGAAAGTGCATATGCCACAGGTCTCATTGTAGCACTAAGATTCAGGATTTTTTCCATAAGTGTGAAGTCATTAAGAGACATACAATGTGTTGTTTTATCTTTCAGGGTTTGTCTGCAAAATTTCAGATATCTAGGAAAGCGCAATATTGTAAGGTAATTCTCTAGTTACAGATTGTATGTTACAGTATTTAAATATTGCAGGATTATATTAGATTAACAGTGTTTGTATCCATCAGTTTTCTCCTGAGAGCATCAGTTTGTCATACTGAAGCCATTTTTTCCTTTATACAAATGATGTTATCATGATGTTCTCAGTATCTGAGTACATACCTCATATAAAAGATTAATTGCATGATGTGATAACCATTATTGCATTTATAACCCAAAATACTGGGCTATTCTCAACCCCATTTCTGTGCATATGCCAAACAAGGGAACTTTGAACACCGTGTCATGGAAAGAATCGCTTTAATGGGCAGAGATAATTGTTTCACAGCAATAAAAAAAAATAATCTCCTGCCTCCCTGGAAAAATGCAAGATCATGTTCGGCTGTGAAATGTGGAATGCACACTTTGTCTCAGTTGATGTTTCATTTTTAATTTTATGTTACCACTGTGGACTTGTCAATATGTCATGCAGAGTAAAAATTAAAGGTCACCAGAAGAACCAGTTCATGCTCCATGGCAGGTTTGGCCAGGCCTGCATTTATTCTTCAGGGACGTGACAAAATCAATGTCACGTTTCATGACAGATTAACACCTACTTTCTCTTTCTCTTAACAGGAAAATTGCTGCTGCTTTTAAGTTTGTCCAGGCCACCCAGAATAATGGAACCCTCAAAGGTTCGAACTCCTCTGGCCAGGCTTCGGGGCTGCTCTCACAATGGTAATGTCACATGGAATTACTAACTCCATAAACCCACAATGTTTGCTGTCATCCTGCAGCCCTCGTACTCTGTCACAGCATGGACTGAAAAGAGGTTGACAAAACATGTAACAAATTTCAGAGCCCCCGAAACTTTGAACCATGAAAGAGTTTAATGTCTCTTTTTTTAAGTCTTCTTCTTGAGTCCTTTAACTTCAACTTGACTTAGAAGCTTTTGGTTAAAGTGTTATGTTCAGAAGGACTCTTAGTTACTATCAGTATTGTTAAGTATTGCAGAAACAGTACCTGAAGGGTTATCCACAGTTTCCCCCAACCTAGAGCAATTCATAGGTCTGCAACCTTATGCTTTCATGGAATCTTTCTGCTTTAGGGGTAAATATCTATGGATGTACTTAGGGTTTCAGGGGATTTGTTTCTCCACAATGACATGTGGCTGTGGAGGGGGAAGGATCTAACAACACAAAGTCAGACTTAAGGGTAGGTTTGCTTGACACATGTTTTTTTCTTCCATCTGCTAAGTATAACATTGTCCTGTACTGTTGCCACTTAAAATTTCTTTTCTAGTCTTTTTTCTCCATCTTTCTAGTCTAAACAGTGGAAGATCTAATAGTTTTCATGGATTGCATGGTACTAAGCTGCAGGTGCAACACTTCTTTAATAATATCTTCGATCCTCTGTGGTGAAAGAGGGATCCCTTTCATGTTGTGATGTAAAACTCTAGAGAGAAAGCAAGATTTTGACCCTGTGCTGTTTCCAGTACCTTCACGCTTTTCCCACTCACAGATCAGCATTTATTTTCCTGTTGTAATACAGATCATTTTTGGATGATGAGTGGAGGGTTGAAGTATTGCTGGTGATCAGTTCTGACTTGCATTTATGTTTATGCATTTCAGTTTGCTGAAATGTTCATATAAAATCAGTTTCTACACTCGCCCTGAAAAATGCAAAACAAAGCAACAACCCACCACAAAACCAACAACAAAAAAACACTAAACCCTTGAGATCAAATTTCCACATGTTCCAAATCCATTCGTTTGCCAGAATGTCCATCAAAATCCCTCCACTGTGACCATTAATGAAAGACTTTATCATATTGAGTGGCAGAATTCTGGCCATCAGTTCTGTACCTGTGTTGGGTACTGGTTTTAAATCTGAAATGTTAATTTTTAAAATTATCTTTCTAAAAATAACTAATATAAGCATTTAGCTAAGTACAGGGGGTAATTCTGTCCTAGGATATTTTTTAATTATGTAAATTTAGGAAACTAGATTTTTAAAAGAAATAAACGAGAAGTGCATTTTAATAAGTTACCTGAATTTTGAGATGTTAAGTCTTTCTGAATTCTAGTAAATACAAATACAAAATCCTTTCAAAAGTTATGATAATCATTGGTATTTTATTTCTAACTGTTCTCATTATAAATTAATGATGTTTGTCAGCATCAAAGAGGAATAAAAGAACATACATATGCGCACATATATTTTACTGTCATTGTCAGTTTGTCATCATTTTTTTCCCCATAGAAACTGTATTATTTCTTTCTTGTGCAGCAGATATTTTTCTTGTATTCTCAGCTAACAGAACTCATCTCAGTTTTTCTTCACCCAAAGACAGTTTTCTAAACATCAGCCAGCTATTTAAGCTGATGCTTTTTTTTCAGTGCTTAGTGAATGTTTTGTCTCCTGTGATCTCAAGAAATCACAGCACGTTTGTTTTGTCCACCTCACTGACTTTCTTCATCTTTGTTTCCCTGAAAAATTTTGCATCTGTTTATTTAAGTCAGCCTTTGAGAAGCACTGCAGTAACTGACATGGAAAATTGTGAATAGGCACAGTAGTTTATTCCTTGTTTCTGTTTTTGATGGTACCTTTCAATTCCAGGATGCATTCTACTTCAAGTCACGATGGCCACAAGCATCACAGATCTCAAACGTTACCAATAATCCGTGGCAAAAATGCACTTTCCAACCCCAAACTCTTGCAGATGATAGACAGTAGCACTGCAAGTAAGTACAGAGATAACTTACTGCCCTCTGAATTTCTGTGGGGTTTAGAGCAGGCTCTATACGGACCTTTTCTTGACAGGAGGTTCTTAAAATTATGAGATTTAAGTCATCTATCCCACTTTACAATTAGGTTTCTTTCCTCCTTTGAGGATGAATAGAAACAATTAAAGGATATACTCGCATCACTGGCGCAGTTGGTGAGAGTTGACTCAAATTCCCTCCCCTTTCATCTCCTATGAGCAGTTTTCTTCAAAATACCCCTTTGATTCATTGTACAGTTCAGACCCCATCTCTGCTGTGATGAGACTGAATGACAGATTGCAGAATTATCTTTAACAACACTTTTTTTTCATCTTGCTTTGTATGTGTTGCAGGCACCTCCAATGAAACAGACATTGTGCAGTATGTAGACACAGAGGCAAACATTGCTACAGAAGTTTCCCTCACAATCCTTGACCTGCTGTGTCTTTACACTCTGAATCACCAGGTATGTTTTGCTGGTTTTATTTTCTGCTTGTACTGCTGCCATGTGGGATATGCGGTGGAAAGAAGGCCTAGGGGAGCAGGCACACAGAAAACTTGAGATGACTGAGACAGTGGGATAGAGGAATAAGATATGCCAGTCCTCAGTGAAGGTCTTCTAGGAGGGAATTGACTCATAGCACCCAAACTGAATAGAAGGGTGTAGAAGAAGAAGAACATCCTGCATATCCAGGGCTATGTTCAACCGTGCTCTGCTTGGAAGTGTTGTGTGTCTAGTAATATGTCACCTTTTCTGAATCATGCTTATCCCACTGGATTTCAGAGATTTTTGACAACAGGTTTCCAAACTGCTGATTATCTATATCTCTTCAAGTCAGAGGTGGATCCTCTGCCTCTTTAAAAATTGCTCAGATTGCTTCAGCAAGGCCAGATGGTTTGCTGAAGGTCGCACAGCCACAATACAGCAAACAGCTCCTTTTACATTTTAGTGTTCCCTCTCTGTCACCCTAACCCTCAAGTATAGGTATACAATCCATGAGTAGGACAGGCATAGCAAAGTACTTTCCTTGAAAAACTGCAAGTGTCTGCAGCAAGCTGGAAAAGCCTCATTGTGGCAATTTTACATTGAAAAAAGCATCTCTCTAGGAGCACTCTGATGTAAAGTTCAGAAGATCCTTCTTCTGTTTATTCACTGTAATAACCAGAATGTCCTGTCTTGTCTGTGAACCTTTCAGAGGCAGCTCCAACAATCTGATTGCCAGAATGTGCTGATGAAGAAAGTCTTTGACACGCACATGCTCTTTCTGCAGATCAACCAGTCAGCAGCAGCTCTCAAGCACGTCTTTGCTGCCCTACGGCTGTTTGTAGGCAAGGTAACCACGGGTTTATTCTGTTGGTTGTGCCTGTTAATGTGTTACAGCAACCACAGCTTGGGGACCATTGGGTACTTTGAAACTGTTCTGACCTTCACTATATTAATACTTATTCCTGACAAAGATGATGTGATTTATTGCTGATTAAAAGTAAGAAGTTCACAATGTCTGAAAAAATACTTCTGGTTTTGAAAATGAAAAATTTACTAAGAAAGAGAAAGTTTTAATGTAAATAGATGAGTAATGTCCAGCTCTGTGGTGTCTGGCTATATCCATTGACTCTCCTGCTTTTACCACTTATGGAAGAAAGCCTGAAACCCTAGAGATCCATGGTCTTCATGGCAGGTACTTGGTTTGCAGAATCCAGTGTCGAATGATTACTGCTGTCCCCAGAGGAACTGGCAGGAGAGTATTCCATCCCCTTCACCAAAAGTTTATCCACACTAATACAGTTTTACCTATTTTTAAACACAGGAGAGCTTAGGGGCAAAAATATGCTTATGTGTCGAGCTGTTTCTTTGCTTGCATTGCACATATGTAAATGGTCATGGGCAATTAGGACTTGGTGCCAACTGCAAGGGCTGCACAATTTCCAAGTCATAGACTTAGATGAGATCCTCTTAAAACTAACCAGAATGAAGCATACACATAAAAACTGCTGTGGGAAAGTGAGAATAAGCAGGGCTGGCCTCAGCTCCTGAATGTTTCTGTGAAACACAAAAGTGTAGATCCATTTACACCATGTGGTCTCCCTCTGGTTGTTATCTTGGGGGAAAGGAGGAGGAAATGATGCTTCTCCCAGTAATGCAGCTTGAGGACATGGGGGAAATACGAAGTAAATCATCCACAGCTTTAAATGACTTACCAGACAGTCGGGAACAGAAGATCTCTCTGCAATGGGGAGAATGTATAAATATCCAGAATTGCCCTTTTCGTTTATCTTATAGCTTTTGGGATTGAATTCTCTCTTTGTAGTTCTGTGGGAACAGGGATCAGTTGTGGTTCCTGCAGCAGAACCCCTCAGGCAGTACTTAAGATCTATAGCCCATGTGTCCACCTTCCACCTCTCCTCACTCAGTCTTCTGTTGCATTCACCCTGCTGATAACCATAGGTGTGGTTTGGAGAGCCATCCCTCACTCTCTCTGGTCTCCTGCTGTTCAAACCCTTGACCTCTGGAAGTTCATTGACTTTGCCACTCAAAGTGTTTTCCTTCTGCTGAACAGCTTTTATAGTGGTGCAGAACTCTCCCCCGCTTTTCCTGGTTAGCTATCCTGCATTCCTTGCAGATTCCTTGCTGCTGTGCTTGCTGTGTGCCAGCTGCTGTCTGGGCTTCCTAGAGGCCAGTCTGATGGCATAAGATGTTTGTATGAAAATCTGAGTGCAGTTCTTACTTAGTTTGCATGTGGGATTATGTTTAGTTTAAACCCTGGTATGAATGACTGTGGGAGAGTTGATTTTACTTAAAGCTTAACAGAAAAAATGGTTAACTCAGAGTAACTGCACCAAGACCTGAGAGTAGTGCTGAACATATTCACACATTTTTTTCAATAGTTCCCATCAGCATTCTTCCAAGGACAAGCAGATCTCTGTGGTTCCCTCTGCTATGAAATCCTGAAGTGTTGTAACCATAGGTCACGTTCGACCCAGACAGAAGCATCTGCTCTTCTTTATTTTTTCATGAGAAAGAACTTTGAATTTAACAAGCAGAAATCAATAGTCAGATCCCATCTACAGGTAAGTGAAGTGTGAGATCATCAGTATTTAGCTGATGTGCACTGGTTTTTATCATTATTATTTTTATGCATTGAAGCAAGGCAATCCTTTCGGAGCCCTCAGACAAGCTATTCTCTGTGGCAGCTTGATTTTCCTGCCAAATCTGTAGTTGGACTGGATCCTCTGCTGTTCTTGGGCTGCTCAGCTCTGTTCCAGGGAGAGGCAACAGCTGTGAATGTAGCTGCATTGCCAGATAAATGGCTATTCTTGATTTATGTGTGTTGCTTAAAGCAGTGGGAGCAGAGCTGATGGAGGAACTAAACAGAATCTGATAGTACAGGAACAGAAATGTACAGTCCAGTAATAACGTGTTTACACTTCAAAATGTGAGCAGTTACAAACTTCTGAAAGGTTACTCACAGTCTTTGCCTTTGTATATGTTAACTTCTTAAGACAGGTATGAGTGCCCTAGCCTGCTACATCAAGTCATTCTAAAATAGGGGTTAAAAACTCCTCTGAAACTCTGATTTTCTTTGCTAATTGCATCCTGTCTTTACTCCCCCTGTGCAGCTCATCAAAGCAGTGAGCCAGCTGATAGCGGATGCGGGGATTGGCGGATCTCGTTTTCAACATTCACTTGCAATTATAAATAATTTTGCTAATGGAGACAAGCAGATGAAAGTAAGAGACATTTTTTGTCAATCACTCTTGCAAATACCACTTGTAAAAGGTCAACAATTTCACAAGGGCAAGTGTCTCAGTGAATAAAATTGCTGGCTCTTATCAGCCAGTGATTTATGCATTCATAGCTTGCCTTTCTCAGACAGCCTGAAATTCATAAAGGTGTTTGTGACTCAGAAGCTTAATAACTGAAAATAATTTCTAAACAAAAAATATTTTTTTATTTGAAAATTGTATTATTTGTGCCAGATGTCATGCATTATAACTAATGAAATATAGCTGCAGTTGACAAACAGTTTTTAGGCTACAAATAGTCCCTTTCCTCTATTCAGGAAATGTGTAGTAAAAACCGGCACAACAGTTGGGTTTTGTAAGAGCTCACTAACTCCCTGAAAAAGGCACTTGGCTCTTAGATGAGTTATCACTGCTATTGTAGTCATTGGCTCTACTTAAATGGTTGAAAAAAGATTCTGGTTTTTAATTTTTTACAATTTCTGTTCAAACATTAGTCAATAGGCATTTTCAATTTTACACTTCGGAGCTGTTGTCCCTTCTCTGAAGGTGACTTTAGGGTATCTCCACTGAGATTAATAATAAAGTTAGCATAAGCAAAGTGGTAGGTAATTAGCATAAGTAATTTGATGTGTTACTTAATAAGACGTAGTTACAATTCTACCTGTTTTCAAAGTCCAGCTTTGATTTCACAGCACTGCAGTTGGTTACACTGCTCCAGTGATTTGCACATCTCTGTGTGACATAGAAGAGGGAGCGTGTAATTTCATTTACTTTTTCTGAATATTTTTACTTTTAAACAAAGCAAATGATGGAAACCAATTTGAAAACAAATTTATTTCATTGCTCATCTGAAAAAAAAAAACTGCAGAGCTGAGCTAAATATGTTGAGAACAACTGGTATGAGTAATGTAAGGACTCTGTTTTAATCTAGCACAGTGTGAGAGGGTCAGGAGCCAGACTTGTGCTTTACTGCCTGTGGTGAAACATGCTGGGAGTGTAGTTAAGCAGGACTATCTATAGCACACGGTGCTGTTGGTCAGAGAAAAGTGTGCAAGGATCCACTTGTGGATCCCGTAAGCAACCGAGGAACAACTGTTGCAGTTCCCTGGCTGTTGCGCACAGACTGGGAGCAGGTGACTGGCTGGGCCATCCAGTAGGTGCTGTGACACATCAGCGAACAAGCATCCAGGGTTTGTGTGCCGTGCGTGCATGCTCTGGAGCTGTGGCTCTGCTCTGAAGCCTACCCAGTTAGGGAAGGAGACAAAGGCTTTCCATAAGCAGAACTTTAGCCTGTTCAGGGTGCTGCACGTGGCTCTTTGGATGGTTTCAGTGATGTATTGCTTATCTTTCCCAAAGAACGTTAATTTCCCAGCAGAGGTGAAGGATCTAACCAAACGCATCAGGACAGTTTTGATGGCCACAGCTCAGATGAAGGAGCATGAGAAAGACCCTGAGATGCTTGTGGATCTGCAGTACAGCCTAGCAAATTCCTACGCCAGCACACCTGAGTTACGCAGGACATGGCTCGAAAGCATGGCCAAGATTCACGCCAGAAATGGAGATTTATCAGAGGTAAAGTAAATAAATTAATAGGAAGTCCAGTTGTCTTTAGGCTGAGATGTTCTGAGGAAAAGGGCTTTGAAAGAGACAATAGTAGTGATTTAAGAGAATCAGACAGTGCCTTTCATATATTTGAAATCAGAGGAATACTGGTTTGAAAAGCACCTAGAGATGTGATAAGCTCATCCCAGTTCACCTGGTCATGATTATGTGATATGTGCTGGAGCAAGACTTGAAACTCTCTGAGAGGGAAGCTTTGGCACCTCTGCTGCTGACCCCTAACAGGCACAGTAGCTGAAGTGTAGAGGAGGTTATGAACACTGAGTAACTCACACAAAGGGTTTTCTTCTCCCCCACTAGGGCATAGGAGAGGAACTTTGTTTATCATGTGTTGTTTTTTCCATCAAAGACTAAATGGGTGATGCAAAATTTCACTGCATAACCCAGGAATACCTTATTTATTAGGTAATCTTCGTGGTTTTCTTTATGTAAGACACCTGGTGGAATTTACACTTGAGGATGATTTCATCATTGAATCCTTTATTTTCTTCAGTAGATAAGTTTTGTCTTCTCTTTTCTGCATCATGACTTGATAGTGATGACAGTGCACACTCCTTATCACGTGTAGGCTGTCAGTCATGCAGTGCACTTTAACATAGACCTTTATGTTGTCTCATTACAGGCTGCTATGTGCTATATTCACATTGCTGCTCTCATTGCAGAGTACCTGAAGAGAAAAGGTAAGATCAACATATTCAAGACCAACTGTGTATCTATAAATGCTATTGCTGAAAATAGTTTTTGACTGTCCTGCTTTCCCTCCTTATAGATAAAGTATTCTTAAAGCAGCTTGGATTCTTCCCAAATATTTTATTTTTAAAATATATCATAAATACTAGTCTTAGACTGGAACAGTGAAAGTGTGTTTTGTGTAAAGAGGTTTAATTAAATGTTTAGCAAGCTAGTGCTAATCGAGAATGCTTCACTTGTTAGTCTGTTGTTATTAAATATGCATGTATTAACACATACCAGTAGCAGTATACTAATACCATCTTACAATATCATAGGTTACTGGAAAATGGAAAAGATTTGTCCCTCACGTATGCTCCTGGAAGATGGTCAAGTCTCTGATAGTAATGTCTTACTAACAACTCACAATGGAGGAAGTGAGTGCTCTAACCGTGCCTGTTTATGGGTCAAATAACATGATTAGGAGATCAAACTACTGTTTTCAAACTGATCTGGGAAAATATCAGTCAAAGCAAAACCATTTCTAGTGCATGTTGAAGGCTGGAACAGAAAGCAAGCAGTGTCCGAAACATGATGAGTTCCCTTCCTGGTGCTCCTTGGCTGGTTTGATGGATTGCTCAGAATGTCTCTGGTTATGGGCTTTTGCAGCAGGAAAATCCCTCTTGGGTCAATTGGTGTTTAGCATGCAAATCCATGTCCAATTCCTTGACTATCCAAAGCTGGGAGGGCTGGGGGATGGAATTAATATCTGGTTATCCATATGTAACTTAAGGGTTTTTTAAATCTGTGATGCTTATTAGAGAAATAAAGTGCAGGCTTATGTTTTTAATGCTTCTACGCCAATGGTTATTTAGTTCATGAAATGTGTATTTCATAGTAATTCTCAGCATGAGATATTTTAGCAATTTCCACAAAGAGTAATTTCTAGGGTCAAGGAAAAATATCTGGGGAAGAGAAAACTGTTAGTTTTGGAAAGACCATAGTTCTTCAATACACTCGGAAATGTCTCTGGACAAGATGAAAAGATACATTCTTTTAGAAGGAAGTTTTCTGTGAAAAGCAATATTTCTGAGACAGTTCAATAGTTGTAAAACACTTTGCCTGAATAAAAGATCACAGTAGGTGGAGTGAAGAACTTGGGTCATTTTAAACCTGTGTTTAAACAATTTTCAAAACTTGAGAGAGAAAATAGAGTCTCAGTGTGTATGGGTTAGCTTTTTTAATTGTGCCCTAGTAGCATTTTCCTACTTTTAATCTGAACATGAGGTTCATGTTCACGGGAAGGTTTACCTTCCTGCTCCAGAGCAGCACTAAAATCCTTGTGGGGCAGACATTTCCTGATCCATAAGATGCAATTCCTGCGCAAGTTGTTTCTGCTGCAACCACTGCACTAAGGCCTCAGTTTAGCAAATACTCGATGTAAGCTCAGTTTTATTCCTTATGAGCCTTCCCATCAGCAGCTTCTGCTGCCTGCCAGAGCTTTCTGCGAGGGAGTTCCTTGGCTGGGGCTGTGGCAGCACTGCTGACCCTGGACAGGATGGGGAAAGCCACTGCCAGCGTGGCCTCGAGCCCAGCACCGGCACAGCCCTGCAGCCACCTCCCCATCAGCTGTGACCATCCTGGGGGACTGTGCCCCTCGGACACCTGCCGGGGGGACACTTGCAGGTTTCCCAAGTGTACATGGTGTCGCCCCAGCCTGTGAGGGTGATTCCTGTGCACAGAGGAGTGTTGCAGAGGTAGCTTTGCAAGAACTGCCAGCACTTACAGCTCAGGCACCAAAATGCCAAAGAGAGGAATGACATTGCATCAGGAAAATGTTATCATTCCCCTTTGCCTGGAGAAGTGGATTTATATCATTGAGGAAAACTTGTAATGGTCTCATAAATTTCAGCCAGCTCCATTTGTGCTGCTCATTACTTGGGCTGTGAAAAAAAGGAACTAATGAGCTCTGTTTCAATGACATCTAGTAACTTCTTGAATTATCTGGTTATTCAGTCATTAATAGACTTTTTTATGACTTGCACTTCAAGGCTTATTTTCCATGGGATGGCCTGCTTTTCTGAGCATTACCCCCAACATTAAAGAAGAAGGTGCTATGAAGGAAGACTCTGGGATGCAAGATACTCCCTATAATGAGGTCAGCAACATTAACATTTGTATACCTGTCCTGTATTAGCAGAGAATGTTATTTCTAGTGGATGCCTGTGCATGTTACAACAAATTATAGTGAGTGTACTCACACAATATTGAAAGGAACACAGATTTTGAGTGAAATGTCACAGCTGTTGGACTAAATAGCCAGGATTGGTGTTTAGCTGAGACCATGAAGTACCAGAGCTGAAAGTCAGGGCAGGGGGAAGCCTAAGAAGCAAACCCATTCTTCTGCATAAGATGTCAAGTCTTCAAGCATTTTCATGTTACTGTTATTTCAGGGTTTTTTTACCTAAAGAAGAGCTAGGTCACAAATACCTGATTAAACATTGTGTAATTGCAATAAACCTTACTGTAGAAGTTCCAGAATAAAAATGAAGTAGTGGGGTATGTGCTTTTGCTGCATTGCTATTAATTAAATGCCACCAGCTGTCAAGTCACTGAGCTATTTGCGTTTGTGAAATTGCAGAATATTCTTGTGGAACAGCTGGAGTTGTGTGTTGAGTACCTCTGGAAGTCTGAGAGATACGAACTTATTGCTGAGGTTAACAAGCCTATAATTGCTGTTTTTGAAAAACAGAGGGACTTTAAAGTAAGTTGGTTTGGGTTTTTTTAATTATCCTAACAGTAAAGATCAAAATTTTTCAGGGGAAAAAAAAGTGCTCTCATTAAAAGGAATGTTTTCTTTCTTCCTGTCTGTAATTTCTCCTTTTAATGTTTAGTGCAGTGAGAAAATAAAAACTCTGATATCTTACCTGCCTCTTCTCAGTATCAGTACAACAATAAATGTAAAAAATATTTCAAATAAACATCTTGTCTTAGCCAGCAGATATGATTTTTAGGTGGATTTTAAACCAAGAGCACATTTGCGTTGTATTCAAGTTTAGAAATTGCTGATTTCTTCACAATTTCAGGGTTTCTTAATTTCTTATTTACTTTCCAATTTCAATACATAATGGATAACCAGATGATAATCTCACTTACTGATTTTTATGGGTTTAAATTTAAAGAGACCAAAGTGATAGATGGCAATAATGTGTACGCTGAGAAAGCAGGTCCTCAGGTTTTAACTCAGCTGAAATATTGGTTCACTATCCTGGGAAAGTGCTGCTAAGTGGTAATTGTGGATAACATTTCTTTGTATGGGGTTGGGAGCAGATTGGAGTTGTTGGGAGCCGATGGGTTTGTTGGCACCTTGCTCTGACCTGCGTGAACAACACCTGGGTCCTCTGCCCTCTTAGTAAGGCAGTACCACTGTCTGGTGGTGGGATGGTTCTCTACCTGTGTGACCCTGTACACGAAGGCATCCGCTGCCACAAAGCTCCTCAGACGATGACAGAAAGCTTGGAATGAATCTTTAGTGACTGCTAACAAGGTTAAACTATTCCCATAGCACAAACAGCCGTCTTTGCAAGGGTTTGGGAATCCAGTTAAGGCAAGCCATGGTTGTGCAGAGCTGTAGTGGCATTTCCTGAAGCACTGGCATGCTCTCACCCCGCCTCGGCTGCTGTTTGTTCCTGTAGAGACTGTCTGACCTGTACTACGACATCCACCGCTCCTACCTGAAGGTGGCAGAGGTGGTGAACTCGGAGAAGCGTCTCTTCGGGCGATATTACCGGGTGGCGTTTTATGGGCAGGTAAGTCAGCCTGGGTTCTTTTGTCTCGGCAGAGTCACAGATTGCAGACCTGTTCCTGATGTAGTCCAGGGAAGCACTTGGTAGTGAATCACGGGGTAGAAATTGCCTCTTGGGTCAGACTCCCAGCAGGATTTTACTCAGAAGAGAGAGCACTCAGTTGCCTCTGTGTAAACCACTGCTGTGCATTTAGTGGTGTATTAGAGAACAGACTTGGCTGTCAGCTTTAGTTCTTGACTTCATCGAGCAAAGCTGAGACTGAAACAGGGCAGGGTTTTTCAAACTAAAACAGAAATAAAACAAGATAAGTCATCTTTGATATATGGCACTCTCGTCTAATAGAGCTTAAAGCAGAGCAGTATGCAGTAGATGCTTTGTTGTGTTTCATACTGACTCTGCCTCCTGCTTCCAGGCCACCTCTGATTCTGTGCAATGTACTGTAGAATAGTATTATTCCCTCTGCTGCACCCTTGAAGCATTATTTTGTGCTTTCTTCCACCACAAACCAGTGTAGCAATCCAGCATGTTCCTTTTAGTCCTGGTTTTGGCAAGCATACAATTTCCTGTACTCTACAATATAGTGTGTAAACAACAGATTGATGTGAATCATTCTGTTTGCTAATTAGATTTTAATGCAGAAATTTGCTCTTTTCTCCTTTTGATCTTATTCAAGGCTGTGGTAAGTCTAGTTCTTTTGCATGTTTTGTTTAATTCTCCTCACACATCCTCCATCCTTCCCTGTACTGTTACTTAACATTAACTTTCCTGTGCTCTCGATTCTTTGGTCCATGGCAGATGAAGTAATGTTGTTGCATTCATTGTTGCATCCTGCAAACTAACTTCTGTTTGTTCAGTTACCTGAATTACCAAGCCGTATCTGTCGTCATGTTGTGTGTGCACTGTGGGGCCCAATGCTGCATCATCTCATCTCG
Source organism: Atrichornis clamosus (assembly GCA_013400975.1). Lineage (NCBI taxonomy): Eukaryota > Metazoa > Chordata > Aves > Passeriformes > Menuridae > Atrichornis > Atrichornis clamosus. Next base: position 49,706 of record WBMZ01003481.1, on the reverse strand, counting down.
GTGGAAGTTCCTCTCAGCTTCACTGGGAGCAGGATTGGACCCCTTCTTCCTCTGTTGAAAATCTCGGGGTAGCATTAATGCTGTTTGAATGCAAGCCTGCTTTCCTGGCCTGTGCAGCAGCTCCCAGGTGGGAGGCTGTTGTGTCAGTCTGAGATCCACGGCAGTGGTAACTGGAGCACTCGGGGCAGGCAGTGGCCGTGGTCCCGGCAGTCCCTTGTGGGACAAGTAGACGGGGAGTCAGAGGGAAGTGGCTCTCCCAGTGGGTAATTTACCTGCAGCACTTCTGCTGAACCGGGTTAGCATCTCTGTTGCAGTGCAATGACTTTCCAGGTGCCAGTGCCACAAGGGCAACTTCATTTAAACAGCTTTAGTGCTCTAAAGTGCACGACTTCTTCCTAGCTGCGTCTTGCTCCATCTGGTCCCTGGTGCCCCCAGGCTCTACATGCAACAAGCACAGCTTTCTCCTTGCCCTTTGCAGGAGAGGTGTGATGTGGCTGCTGTTCCTTAACTGAAACAAAAGCTGCAGAGAAAGCAAATTAAAGAACCAAAGAATAACGTAAATACTGTGAGGGAGAATTTGGGGGGTTCTTAGTGGAGAAAGATGATCTTCATTTGCACCTGAAAACTGTTCTTCATGCAAAGGCAGAGACAGTATTGCTGCAGGGACCCTGCAGAAGGATGGTTTGAATTAATGTGATCCTCAGGGAGGATGCAGTTGGCTGTTTTCACCAGCAAGTTTTATTTGCCAGCTCAGAGAGCCAGATATCACAGTAGCTGCTGTTTTAGACTGCAAGTTCTGTTCAGGGCCTTTGGTGACAATATCTCATTGCACCTACAAGTGACCACACTAGCCAGTGCAGTATCTTTTTTAAACTGAAAGCCAAACAAATTCTGTTAAGTATATTTAATAGCTGAGAACTCGTGCTGATACGCAAAGACATTCAAGACCTGTTTTTCAGAGCAGTGTTAGGTAAAGGTAGAGCTGAGGGTTTGTTCTCCTGTGTGTGCAAGAACCTGTAGCAGTTGGAGGGCAGAGTTTCATAGTGGTAAGCTGGCTGCAGGTGTATGTCTGAAGAACAGATGTGTCCCCTTTTCCAAAAGTGATAAAATAGCTGTTGCTTCCTCACCAAAGAGGGCAACAATTTTTGGCAGGTCAAGGAGAGGGTTTTACCTCTGCTCCTCAGCTGTGGGGATGGTGAGTGTTCTTTAAACAAAGGCAGAGAAGAGTCTGATATACTGTGAGCTCCAAGGCTGTGTCTGGAGGTGTGTGGGGAAGGGCCTTATCAGAGCTCCCACGGTGATAGCCCTGGGTCACAACTTGCCTCTCAGAACATCAGAGTGCAGTGGAAACCAATAACTCACAGTCCAGGAGGTCATCTGCCTTCCATTACCATCAGCTGCTCCCTGTAATAATTTTCATCTGTAAGGCTGTGTTGTCCTTGCAGGACAAAACCGGCTGGAATGAAAATAATCCAGGGATATGCATCGATAATGTAACCTTGGCTGCTTAATATTTTAAAATCCTGAAATTGGAGGATATTTCGCTTCTGAAAAGTATTTAATCTTACTTTTAATAGTCTTTGCCAGACGTATAGCATATGGCAGACGTGATTATTTATAGCTCACAGTTAACTTCTACTTGTCACTTGTCAGCTGCAATACTGCAGGGAATATGTACTTAAATTATGTCTCTTGCATTAGAGATAAGACTAAATCTGTTAGTTGTTTGTTTTCAGGTATTTTTTTTAGTAAAACGATTAACAGAGATATCATCTCAGTGTGCCATGCAGCATCAGCAGATTTGGCACTTATACATAAACACTGTGTTCCAGCATGCAAACATACACAGAATCAGGGTTTAAGAGCATAAACTATATTCTAGCTTGCTATGTGATTAATTTGGAAAACATGAGGGTTTTTGTTGAAAACACTGAATAGTAACAGAAAACAGATGTCTTTTGACAGAAACGGTCCCGAGTAGCACATTTAAGTATGGTTGCATCAAACTAATGAGGTTTTCCCACAAAAAGCAGTTTTGCTTCAGTGGAAATGAGATCAGAAACCAGATTATGATCCTGTAGACCTTTTCTCAGTGCAATCAATAGGACGTCAATTGCCTGCCCAGATCAGTAGATGTTTATAGGTTGTCAACTTTGGAGCTCTAGACTTTTTCTCTAATTACTTGTGAAGTTCTTCATATGCCTGTGGAGTTTAATTGCTAATGTTGTTAAAAATCACGCAATGTTAGAAGGTCACTGAGAGACTGATGAAGATGCTGTCAGATGAGCTGCTGTGGCAGCTATTAGTTATTGGTTTCTAGTAATGCCCACAGTGCTTGTGGCACTTGCCAAATTAGAAGACAATTTTAATGCCCCTTGTCCTCACTGAAGGAGAAGCCAGAGATGCACATATTTGTTAATGTCTATTGAAATAAAGTTTAGGGGTTTTTTTCCTAAAGAAGCATTCAAATTCACATCTATTTTATCTTAATTCTGTATTTTTTTTTCTGTGAAGATTTGCCCAGTCAATAATTTTAGCGGGCAAAGTTGAAATACACTTCCACATGAAAAGGCTGGATTTTGCCAGAAGAGTATCTTCTGAACAGATTGTGGAGATATCTCTTGACTTCATTAATTTCTGCTTCTCTGTTTTTCTTCAGATGGCAGTTTGCTTAGGCGTATTGTAGAATTAGCTGTCCAGGCCCCACATCACGTTAAGTTCCAAGGGCCTTGGGTCTGATATCATTAATGCTGTCTAGCTTTCCCCCTATCCCTGCAGCTTCAGGTGTTTCCTCCGGGTTACTTTGCGTTAAGGTGAAAGGAGGAGGCTTTGAGTGCAGCTGCAGTGGTGCACATCACCAGATTGCAGCAGCAGCACATGAAATCCTAGGAGGAGGGCTGGTGCTGCTCTTGGCCTTGGGATAAATCCAGTCCTTGTTAATGAGGCACCTGCTGCTTTCTGCTCAGCTGGGAGAGCTTCTCCTGGAGTGTTGATGTACATGTTCATCTTGTAGCAGTTGAGTGTCTCACTTGCAGGTGATGCAATGCTGTGTTAATTTTCAGAAGTTGGTATTTTTTCTGTCAGGTTCTTGTTCAGCTCTTCAATGGAGGTTTTTTATTAAAGCTCTGCCAAGTTCCATCCAGTGTATTAAGTAAAGACCCTAGCAAGATTGTACCTTTTTTGCAAAGGAACACCGTCTGTGTGTCTTTTTTTGAGGTTTTTTTTTTTTTCTTTTCAAATCTAAATCATTTACTAATTGTCTCTGGAAATGCTGCAATTCTATATGGCCTTTAAAGGGGCCACCAGAGTTCCTCTTCAGCTGCCCTGAGGAGATGCAGACTGGTTCCCAGGTTGTCCCATGCCATAGCCAGGGGCAGCAGTGCCCAGCCTTTGCCTGCACACGTGGCTCCAGAGGATGCACTGGAGGTGGCATTGCTGCACACAAACCCAACTGGGCTCAGTGTCCAGCAAACAGCTGTTAATTGAACAAATTATTAAGATGTAAAGAGCTTTTAATGTCCAGTTTTTAATCCATGAGGGTTTTTTCATCACACACACATCAGCATCCTCAAGAAAGCCCTTTAACTCTTTAAGCAGCTCTGTCTCTTACATGAATAAAAGTGTAGGGGTTATTTTCTGGGTAACTTTGGAGATTGCAGACCAGTATAAACACTGACCTCTAGGCCCATGTTTGCTAGGAGTGGAGAGAGGTAAGCTTTTGACTTAGCTGCTGGAAGTGGCCTACTGGATGCTCTGGTGGGTATACAGGCAACCTTGATTCCTGATGGAAGTGCCTTGTTTTAGGCCTCTTATGTTCATTGCATCCTTCTGTTTCTTTCCAAACAGGGTTTTTTTGAAGAAGAGGAAGGTAAAGAGTATATCTATAAAGAACCCAAATTAACTGGCTTGTCTGAGATCTCTCAAAGGCTGATGAAACTTTATGCAGACAAGTTTGGAATAGATAACGTGAAGATCATCCAGGATTCCAACAAGGTATGAAAGATGTGCGATTTTGCACGGGGGAGAGAACTGAGTGCATGGTTCATATTTTGAGAGCTGTGTTTTGAATTAATGTCATCTGAGTGTATGTGTAAACTACTAGGACCCATTGACTACTCAAACAAGCCCCTTGCCTTACAGCCTGGCAGGTGCTGTATGGAAATGACAGTGTCATAGCAGGGCATCACAGCAGGAAATGAGCAGGCAGATGTTTGCTGCAGTGCAGAAGCAGGTTGTTTTCTGTCTCATTTAGCTTTCATCCACTTTTGCCAATGGCTATATTCAAAGGTCCCATGCTTCTTAGGGACCTCTTGGTTAAATATCTTTGTATTCATCTGTGATCTGAATGTTACATTTGGAAGTCTCAGATTTCATCAACATAGCTATGATAAATGAAAATATCAAAGATGTAATGGACGCCTCGGAAGCTAATCACACTTAACATAATTGTATTGTTTGCCACTGTTGCACAGGTGAACCCCAAAGACCTGGATCCCAAATATGCCTACATCCAAGTGACCTATGTCACACCTTTCTTTGAAGAGAAGGAAGCCGAAGATCGCAAGACCGACTTTGAAATGCACCACAACATCAACCGCTTCGTGTTCGAGACGCCTTTCACGCTCTCGGGGAAGAAGCACGGTGGTGTGGAGGAGCAGTGCAAGAGGAGAACCATCCTCACCAGTATGTTTGCCTGGCTGCTCCCCGGCTCCCATCCCACCTTTCCCAGCTAAGCCCAGAAGTTCAGAGCGCCAAGCGTCCATCAGGCGGTTGTGCAGGATGATAACTCATCTTTCCAGTGTGTCTGTTGGCAGTGTGCTTTCCGACAGACCTGCTGGCTGTCTTAGGGATGGTTATTTTCATCCAGCTGTTTTATTTTTCCTTATGATTGACAACTGTTCATGCAGTGATGTAACTTGGGAGTGGTTCTGCTGGAGGCAGCTTAGCACTCAGAACCATTGTTCTTTTAATAATAAACAAGTCAAAGAAAAAGCCAAGTAGGGTAGCTTCTACTAAGAAAAGTAAAACTTAGCAGATAGGAATTTTTGTTCAAAATAGGAGTAAGATTTGTAGAATTTTTTTAAGTGAGAGGTAAGATTTCAATCAGCGTTTTAAGGGAAGAATGTCAGCACTGGATATGTCTGGTCCTACTGAGTCATATTAAACTGAAGTTTTTAGATCCTGATCATGATTGAAATCTCTTTTTAAAAAAAGCATCCTTTGTCAAGTTTCAGCAGTAGTCTCACATGTCTGAATTCTGATGTATGGGAAACTGAGATGGAGGCGTTGTTCTCACGGGCAGCCCTGGGCATAGAGGCTGATGTTCACAGCAAAGGCTCCCAAGTGACAGAAAATCCAGTTCCCCACCGACTTCAGTTCATCTGCTTCCCCCAAAGGACAAAGTGAAAAAAACTGCTTACAGTGCAGGCATAGTCACCTAAAAGTTTTGTTCTGGCAAGTCAGGAAAGAGGCACTGATGTCTGAGAGTGTCTTGTTACATGACACAGCTTTGCTTATAAGGAGAAGAAAGGAGGAATAGCCTGTGAGTGGTTTTTTAAGTGCTTGAGCAGCAGTAGGTGTTTTGAGATCTCTATTGAAGGAGGTAGTTTCACTGACTTGAAAGTGCACCTGTTATGGTCTGGCTGGCAAAAACAGAGAGGGTTGTTCTTCCCACAGAATATTTTCCCTGGCTATTGCATGCTATTATCAGCTCCCCCTGCTCTCAACCTGCCTCCATCTTTGGCATTAGGTGGGAATTTGATGACCTCCTCTTCTCCCCTGCTTCTCCCTCTACCTGCCTCACCTTGGTGCTTTTCTCTAACAGAAACATTCTTTTCTTTTCTTTTCTTTTTTTTTTCCACTCCTGTTTGAAACAGTCATGTATGTTCATTTGCTTCCTACGTAAACTTAAGTGCTTCTAGTTTGAGAGGAAAGCAAGGCTCACTGCTGTGAGTGGAGGAGCAGTGGAAGTTAATTGTGCTGGGGTGGCTGGAGTGGTGCCTGAACAGCATCCCTGCTCCAGAGCCTGGTGGGCAGAGGGCAGGTGCAGCCTGGCTGCAGTCCTTGGTTCACTGGCTCTCTGCCATGCCTGGCTGTGACTTGTGCTTCCAGCTCTGGAAGTCCTGGGTTTCCTGCTCTCCAGTGAGACAGCCACCCTGTAAACTGGAGCTCATTTAGGTCTGAGCTGACTGGAAGCAGATGCTTAGTGGAGAAGGATATTCATGGAGTTTGGTAGACCTACCAAAGTGTGTAGGGCAATGAAAAGAGAGTGCTAGCTTAGATCAGACTTAATGCTCCATAACAGGACCTTTGACAAACTCCCTGAAATCCATGAAAGGCCTTGACTGGAAGCAAAGAGTTCTAAAGGTGAATAATTCCTCTGTCAGCTCTCATAGCAGTATTTGGGTTGAATATTAAAAGTAACTCCATACCACTTTAAGGATGATGTTTTAATAGTAGTTCATCTGCAGGTGAGTGTCATGGTTTAACCTCAGCTGGCAGCCACTCACTTGATGTCCTCTGGTGGGATGGGGAAAATCAGAAGTGTAAAAGTGAAACAACTCATGGGTTGAGATAAAGACAGTTTAATAGGTAGAGCAAAAACTGCAAACACAAGCAGAGAAAAACCAGGGGTTCATTCACCACTTCCCATGGGAAGACAGGCGTTCAGCCATCTCCAGGGAAGCAGGGCTCCATCACATGTAACAGTGTTTTGGGAAGACAAACACCATCACTCTGAATGTCTNCTCTGAATGTCTCTCCCATCTCCTTTTCCTTCCTCCAGCTCTATATGCTGAGCATGACACCACACGGTCTGGAATATCCCTTGGGTCAGCTGGGGCCAGCTGTCCTGGCTGTGTCCCCTCCAGTCTCCTCACTGGTGGGTGGGGTGAGGAGCAGAAAAGGCCTTGACGGCGTGTGAGCCCTGCTCAGCAATAACCAAAACATTCCCGTGTTATCAGCACTGTTTCCAGCGCAAATCCAAAGCACAGCCCTGTACCAGCTACTGTGAAGAAAATGAACTCTATCCCAGTCAACACCAGCACAGTGAATGATACCAAATTCACTTAAACTAGAGACTCCTGCCTCTAACTTGAAACATGTTTGATGTGATGTTTTGAGCTGTTTGAAGTTCAGTATGGGCTTATAATTTGGTGCTTTAACTCAGAAAAATAAATTTGTGGAGTCTAAAATCTGAGCAGTGAGAGCTTTTCGCCACCTGCATGTCTCAGAGCTTGGTAGCAAACAGTGATGAATTCAAAAGGAAATGCTCATCCGGTGCCAGGTACATCTTAATTCAATATGGACCTGCTGTGTCAGTTCTACTCATTTGGTGATTGAAACTTAAGTTTTATGGATTGATAAAGAGATTGACAAAGTCAAAAGTTAATACTTTGACTTAATTGTTTAGCTTTCTTAAATTCTCTCTTGTTGGGTGAGTTCTCTGATGCATTTCTTTCTCTGGAGTAGCCAGTCACCTGTTCCCCTACGTGAAGAAGCGGATTCAAGTCATAAGCCAAACCAGCACAGAGCTGAACCCCATCGAGGTGGCGATTGATGAGATGTCCAAAAAGGTCACAGAGCTCAATCAGCTTTGCACAATGGAAGAAGTGGACATGATCCGACTGCAGCTCAAGCTCCAAGGAAGTGTCAGTGTCAAGGTAATGACAATTTGCCACCTTTTTTCTCTTCTTTTTTTCAATGCATCTACCTAAATTTTTGTTCTGCTTTTCAAAATTCCAGACTTTCTCTTTTTTGTCTGTTTTATCTTTTTGGCATATCTTGTATTCCAGTCCTCTTAGATCCTGCTCTAAACACAATAAGGAATGGAAAATTTTCCACTGGCATTGATGACTACTGGATTTATGTGCTAATATAATAATTTCAATCAAGTCTACTCTAAATAGATATTAAGGTCTTTCTAACAAGACCATCGTGTGTCACTTGAGAATATGGCCCATCACAAGCAAGCAGATTCTTTAAAGGGAGTTTTGTTAGGATTGGCTCTGTCATTTCCTCTTTAGGAAGGTTGGGATTGTGAGAGGTGGGATTGTGAGAGGCATGTGTAGTTCTGGTGCCCTCATGAAAATGTCTTCAAACAAACATGCAGCTGTCTGGGTGGTTAACTAGCTGGGGACTTTCAAAGGCCAGCACAGATCTGCGACTTGTATGAGGTTGAGCAGCTCAGTCTTCCTCAGCAAAACTCTTCAGCTTCCATCCTGGTGACAGAAGGAGTGAGGTGATGTTCTTCTCGCAGACTTGGCTGCTTCAGGCCAGTCTCCAAGCCTTGGAACACAAGAGAAACAACAATGAATGGCTTGTTCTCTGTACCTAAGCTGTGTATTTTCCCCCCAGGTAAACGCTGGACCAATGGCCTATGCTCGAGCTTTTCTTGAAGAGACAAATGCTAAGAGATATCCTGATAATCAAGTTAAGCTTCTGAAGGAAATCTTCAGGTAAATGTTAATTTTAGGCTTGTCACCCCCTGCATAGCACATAGGACACTGCATGGCACAGGCAGGTGAGACACAAAATCAGGCTGATTTGAACCAGCCTAATTTACATCTGCATTTATCTTATCTTACAAGATAAGAAACATCCACTGATGTTCCTAAGAAACATTTACTGGAGTTTTGCGCTATCCTAGCAGAATACATTCCTTTTGATCTGAGAATGAGTTCCAAAATTCACTAACAAGGTGTAATTTGCAAGGGGGAGAAGAGATACAGTATTGTGTGTAAAAATATAGATTGTTTCATTACTACAAAATTTGTATCATTTTTTGGTTTTGTACTTGCAGGCAATTTGCTGAAGCATGTGGACATGCTCTTGATGTCAACGAACGCCTCATTAAGGAGGACCAATTTGAGTATCAGGGAGAGATGAAGTCTCATTATAAGGACATGCTCAGCGAGCTCTCTGTAGTTATGAATGAACAGGTCAGACCATCTCTTTTGGTGCTGGTTGGGCTGATTGAGGGTGGCTAATTGTGTGTTCTAGTGCCAAATGAAGCTGTAGAGCAAAATCTTAGAAGTAAAACCTGGCAATGCAACAGTCACTGAGAAGACAGTTTACTTTTTTGTTTGGTTTTTGGTTTTTGTTTCTTCCCCTTTCTCTTTTTTAAATCCAAGTATATTCTATATAATGAGTCTGATTAACAAAGATCTGTCTTCTGCCTGTCTTGCTACATATTGAAAAGTTGCACATTTGTGAGGCTAAGTGGTGACTGGGTTTAGAGGCACAGAAAGATAGGCAGTCTATACTAGTGTTTTATGCTTTGCTTGCTTTGTCCTATAGCTGTGATGTAATTAAAACAGCAAATTGCTATTAAAATGTAGTTTATAACCATAAGAGGTATCTTTATATTTTCTATTTATATTCAGCTTTCAGAGAAAGGGGGTTTTTTAATTTTTTTTTTTTATATTTGAGTACACTGTCAAAATAGATGCCATGTATTTCAGCTGTTAGCAGTTTCAGAAGGATGAGCAGGCATGGCTACATTATATGAAGTGCATCCCTAAAATCTGAACTGGACTTCAGTGTACACTTGTAGCTCTTCTACTGCTGTGTCCAGGCAGATTTTTTTTTAATGTTTTCTGTTTCAATTAAATATTGAGCGATTCTGCATACTAAAGTGCAAATTAAACCATGCTTAATGGTATCTCTGGTTGTGTGTAGGCTGCCTTAGATTGCATCTGAGAATTAGTTCCTCTCTAGCAGTTGTGCTGCATTTCCAGATGCCTGTAGCATCCATAAGCGCTGTTGGGGTAGAGTTACTTGGTTTAACCACTGGTATCCGTGATGGCATCTCACAGAGGTGTCTAACGGGCACTCCATTACACCATGCTGTATTATGCATCTTCACTAAGAGGAGAATAAGGATTGACCTGAATTTTCTGCCTGTTGTTGTACTTTGGAATGGAGCGAGTTTTTCACTGGGCGTAAAGCTCAGCTTTGCTTGGAGGCCTGGTGCATGCCAGGTGAGGGTCCAGCTCAGTGGTGCCTTCTGTTCTGGAGTTGTCCTCCCGTCCTGTTTAGGTGTGTAAAGATTTGTGAACCTCAAGCATTCCAGTGACTTTATCATAACTAATATTTATCACTGTTGCATCAAGTATGTAAGTGTTCAGGGTACTTGAGTGTTTGTTACTCAATATTCGTGCACCTCCCATGGAAGTTATTTTGACCACCCAGTCAGTGGGCATAGGCAGTGCCATGTGTCTTGTGTGAACTACTGTTCCCCACAAGAATGGAGATTGGATGGTCAACTCAAACGAGGTGTGAGCAGCCCAGGAGTTTCAGCATTCATAAAACATTTGGAGAGTTCTGTTAAATGCTTATACTGTATTTTTATCAGTGAGCTCTGAGTTCTCTTCATGTAAAGGAAAATACTAAATAATACAAAATTACTTGTACTTGCTAATGTGCAAAGTTAAGAGTTCATCCAACGACAGCCAAATTGTCATCTGTTGTACCAAAACCATGTGAATTTGAAAGTCCACTCTGAAAACAGTCTCCCACTTGCAGTCCTTTGGGTAAACCTTAAAAGTGACAGCTCCATTTTCCAGGCAGTGTGGGATTTTGGGAAAACTCTGCTCCTCTTGGAATGAGCTCATGAACTCCCTGCTTCTGAGCAGTGTATTGCCTCAGAGAAATCACATGCCATAAACTGTGGCTGAAATACTCATCTCTCAGCTGGAAAGCTTGAGGCTCTTTTGCATCTGTGCTGTGTGCTTTACACCAACACAATTAGCCATCTTTCCCATTGTCGTATTCAAGAGAGTTTTGTTTCTCACCTACTGACAGTGACTCTTTCATCACCATATGTTTTTCTCTTTTTTTGTTTTGTTTTGTTTTTCTTTTCTGACAGCTCTGTCATGGTCCTTGCTTATACAGCTTCTCTTCTTCCCTGTCTAACATTTCCCTCAATACAATAGCCAAAAGTGGTATGTTCATTTTTCTTACATCTATTTTTTCTTTTAATGTCATGTACTTCCCTCACTTGCTGGTTCTTCTACTGGGTATGTTTGTTTAGTTTCATGTCTAATGACTCCCTTCTCGGGGAGTTAAAAAAAGTCCAAGGTATATGTGTGATGTGTTCTCCATGAGCAGTGTTGAGAGGCCTGTTCTTTAGTTGTGAACTTTGGGGAGGCCGGTGGGGCAGCTGAACAAAAGCCCCCTGATACAAAAGCACATGTCAGTAGTAGCAAAAGTGGCTGCCAGGGAGTGCCCGAGTCCCAGTGCTATTCCTGCAGCCCATGATGTGAGAGCAGCTCGTTCCCAGAGCTGCCCGAGCTGCTGGCTCAGCCACTGGAGCTGATTGCGGCAGCAGCGTGGTCACGTCTGCCCGAGTGATAACTTGGTGTGCTTGGTGACCTGCAGCGCTGCCCAAGGACAGCTGGGGGCTGATGGTGTGGGGTTACACCTGGAGCTTTGTGGAGGGGAGAAGTTTCCCTTCCACTGCTGATGCTGTGTGGTCAGTGGGGATGGCCCGGGTCTCTGCTGTGGATGCTGCAACATAGTGCCCGTGGAAGAAGACAGATTTTCAGCCTGCATTTACAGAAGTAGGAAAAAAGAGCCATTAGAAAGGCTAAAAAGAGTTTCTCCAGAAGAAAGATCTTGCTTCTTGCTAAAGCTTGTCTGTAGGACAGGGCAGAGCAAGCTTTTGTCACTGCTGTTCCTCTGCAGCTCTGCCCACAGGCTCTGCCTGGCACTTGGTCCCAGCCCTGCAACTGGACCTGTTTGTTCAGCTGGAGGGTGTGTGCAGCTCCGTGGGGATGCTGCATGTCCTGAATGACTGCGTGGGCAGAGCTGGGGCCTGTCTGTACCACAGTCACGAGGTGCTAATGCAGGTGTCTGTGAATTTGTAAAACGTAGGGGCATTTTCAGTTGTGTTGTATGAGAGTTGTGAGAGTGGTGCAGTTCAGGGAACCCCATGAAGTTTGGCAGAAGCCAGTGACCCCAGCGCAGCCCCATTTTACCCTGACTCAGGATGTCATCCCTGTCACTGCAGCCTCCATTTACCAGGGAAGGGCCCTTTTCCTCTCAGATCCTTAGCATCAGTGTGTAATAAATAAAAAATGGGAAATCCTTGGTAAGACCATGGACTCTTCAGACACCGAGCTATTCAGATCTCTCTCATTGTTGCTTTTTTTTTTCCTTTTCTGTGAAAAGATTGCATACAAGGAGGACTCAGCAAAACAGCCAGGGATGGAGCGCACGTATTCACGGGTCATCCATAGAGCCAGCTCGTCTGTGCCAGCAGCACCCACTCCAGCACATCCTGATGCTTGACTCTGGCACGGGGAACACGTGGCCTCAGGAACACCTGGTGGCTGGGGTGGGGTTTGTTCTTTGTTGTTTGGGGGTTTTTTTCCTTTTAGATTAATAGTACTGAAAATTAAGTTGATCATGGACAATACCAGGAAAAGGATTTGTGGGTTAAGATTTTAATTTATTGGAAGTCTTCACGGTGTTATTTTTAAAAATGCAAGCTTGAGAATTTTTTTATTTTTTTGCCTGCCCCAATATTTGCACATTCCCTCTCTCTTTTTTATTGTCAATTTTTTGTTTTGGGCAGCCTTTATTAAGCCAGGCTGATTATGAAATTCCCATTGAACAGATAGGTAAACAGCAAACCCTAAGTTTGCTATAAATTATAATATATCTAATACTAAGTCCTAGTATACATATATTTTAAAGGTCAGAGTGGATGTTTTATAACATTTAAGTATATTGCAATTGTAAATAGAAGATGTGTAAAATATGTCATTTTTACAAAATTTAAAAAAATATCTTTTTAGTTAATTATGACAGTACTAAGAATATGGATAACATTTCAGTTACCATTATATTAAAATATTTGTGTATGTGTATAAAAGCGTCCATAAAATTTTCTCTTTGAAGGTCTGTGCATTGGTTCATTCCTATGACAGCACTCTCCACAGTGGTGGAGACTGAGATGCCTCCTAAATCCCAGCTATTTGTGGTGTTATGGATGTTGATACAGACACTTATGACCGTCTGCAGAATGTGGATTCAGATTCTCTACATGGCCCCAGGCTCAGGCCACCCTGGGAAACAGGCTTGATGTAGTTCTCCTGCTTGAGACAGGAAATTTTGATTTTTCTTTGAAATTCATAGTCCCAGATTTTGCCCAGGGCGTGTTGGGAAACCATGTGTCTTTAGTGAGATGTTTGTTTTGGTTTCTGCATCATGCTGGGATAAGGTGGAGCAATTCTGCCAGTTTTTAGGAGTTCCCTTTAACCTCAGCATTCCCACTCACCTTCATGTTCATTCATTGAAAATCCCTGCTTCCAGGGGTCCCTGCTCATTGTGTATGTGTGTTAGAATTCCTCTTTCCTATGCATGCAGTCCCCACAAACATGTTAAGCTGGTTTTTTCCATATAGCTCGTTTTCCCTGAAGAAACTCTGGTGATTCCCCTGAGGCCTCCACGGGTTTGTTCAGGGCAGAGGCCAGTGCTACGTCTTTGTACCTGGGGTACCAGGAGGAATTCTCCAGTGTGTTGCCCCATTCTGCCCTCCTGTCTCTTCTCGTAACACCCCAAATTCACAAGTGGTGAATCTCAGCCCAAGCTGCAGCCTGGCCCTGCAGGCCAGAGCCAAGGGTGGCCTCTGAATTCACCCCATCTCTGTGTGCAAGGTAGAGGTGCCATCACCCAGCCCCTACCCGCCTGCTGGTGCTGCCAGCGCTTGCTGCTGTCTCACTCAGCACAACAGGAGCTTTTCAGAAGTCTTTGCTAAGGGCTGAAATCCACACAGTGTCCCTGCCTGGTGGGGGAAGGAGGGGGGTGTTGGGACAGGCAGACCGTGGTTTGGGATGGCCCTGCTCCAGCGTTAGTGCAGCAACAGCATGACCCTCACCTGGGGCTTGGGGAGAGCCCAAGTTCTCACCTGGGCACTGCACACCAGCACCGACCACACGGCTGGACAGGGAGCTGAGCCCTCCTCATCCTCACCTGCACAACCCCAGCTCTGCTCTTCAGACTCTGCACTTCTAGAACCAGAATTCTACTGAAATGAATGGTTTCTGCCCCAAATTTTAACTTGCTTTATACTGTATCTGTAGTGGTAGGTGAAGTTACCTGCTTGTTTACATATCTATATGAGGGGAACCAGTCATCAGTGCTGGCAGCAGGAATGCACCATACAGAGAGGTAAGTGAGCATCAGGTCCTCTTGTCCCTTGGTTTGTTGGTCTCGCTGGACTCATTTTGTGTTTATGATGATTATGGATGGGTACTTCAGAAGCCATCAAGGTGATTTGGAGACAGATTGTTTCTAATTAATGTTCACAAGAAATGAGGAACTACATCTGTTGTTGGCCATCTTTGGGAATAACTGGATTGCAAAAGCATGGTTTGCACTGAGGGAATGTTGCAGGCTGATGCCAGGCTGGGCTGAAGCCAAGCTGTGGTCTGTAAAGAAGAGGTAAGGAAATCCCTGGATTGTTTTCTCAATAGCTTGCACAGAAAATGAGTTTCATGTGTAAATCCAAGGGCTGTGGGGTTTGGTTTATTTTGAGCAACTAGCTCTGCAGCCTCCTCTGGGGTTTGAAAATCCAGCCCATATTCTGGGGTTGCCTTATTGCTGGTGCTAGAGATGCTCAGGCTTGAGTGCAGCTGGGTCCTTGTTCCAGATGGCTCTTCCTCTCCTGCTGTGTCCACACACTTTAAACTTAGTCGGGTGAAAGCAATTAGCAAAAACATTAACTTTGAACCAAGGCTGCAGCAGGGAGAGAAAACAAAGCATTAAACCATGGATGGCCCCAGCATTTGAGGGGAGAGAATGAAAGAAATCAGGAGGCATGTGAGGCTGTAGGATGATTACAAGGATGAGGTTTGGCCCTTTTGCTGATAAAATTCATCAATCCTAATGGCAGAAGTCAGATGTGTAGGCACTAAATCCCACATCCCCCCTGTCCATGATGCTGTAGGAAAAGGCTCTTCATTGCTGCTTTTTAAACTCAGGATTACAGGAGATCTGCATCACTTGTTTTTTCCTACCAAAACCTCCCCTATGAGACTCCTTTTGTCTAGAGCAGCCACAATTTCATGATCAGCTGTTCTTGGAGCTGAGGTTTTCTCCAGTAAATTATTTCACAGTGTATTCCTACACCTATTGCTCCAGCTGGAGGAAGCTCATCCCGCTGCTGCTGTAGGCAAAGCTGGTGAAAGATTCCCTTTCATCTGGGGAAGGAGATCTTCCCATGGCAGACTCAAATCAAGCTTCTTTAAAAACTTTTCAGAGTGCAAAAGAAATTATTTATGTTTGTTACTTAGTGGAAGCTATCTCAACACCCCAAAAGGAGTTAAGTGTTATACATATTTTATGTTTAATCACATCTTTAGTGACATCCAACCACAACCAAAGGCTTAAATTTCAATTAGAGGGAGTTGCATTAAATGTTTAATAAGAATCATTCCTTACAGGGTAATTATATCTTAACATTCACTGGAGAGATGTTATATTGGCAGTGTAATATTGATCTAAGGAATAATTTTTTTAACATTTTATTTTTGGATAATATCCAAATGAGAAATGAGAGGAGATGATCTATACCATTTGTACTCTTGACACATCACCCCTGTGCTGGACATCCATGGGTCTGGATCTGGGAAAAAGTGAAATTACATCCATATGTAGCTTTAAATGTGGCTGTTTTGATCTCAGCATGAAAACTGTTGTCCCACATGGGCTGAGAAGCTCCAGGCTGCAGGTATCTTTTACTTCAGTTTGAACTGTTTTTAAACTGGTAATTGACTACTCAGTATTTCAGCTGTAAATAATATGGGAGGATGAATCTTCAAGACAGATGATCTGTCAAGGATATCTTTAAAGTATCTGCTATGGATTTGAATGCATTTACCAATTACTAACAAGTTTGGTATTCATGCAAAAGATTTTTCTCATAATATTTAATTTATCACAAAAATAATCAGTGTTACACATTCGCAACAAATTAAAGCCATGAAGTGGGCTCTAAACCTAGGCAGTTAAAATCAAAGGATGTTAAAATCAAATATCTAATGAGAACAGAGAAATGGGATTTGGAGGAAAGCATTCAAAGCTGTAGAAAAAGAAAGAAAAGGAAAAAAGCCAACCAAACTACCTAGAATGCGTTTCTCATTTAAGATAATTCATTTGAGATAAACAAAAACTAATCCAAAAGGCAAAGGACAGCCAAGGCCATGTAGAACTACGACCATGACCAGGGTGGACCTTCAGCTTCACCATTGCTGCATCCGCTCTGCTTTCCCACTCCTGCTGGAGCAGAAACACCTGGCACAGACCACTCGGCCCCACACCAGTTTCCTGCCCCTTCTGCCAGTATTATGCTGTCTGGCAGCCAGGGCAGGTTTCTTTTGGTTATTTTGTTCGAGGTTTTGCAGTGGCCCCAAGTACACACATCCTGACAAGGAAGGGCAGGGTCCCGCTCTGGTGAGCACAGGCTGTGCCACAGCGGAGAGAAAACCTGCTGGGGGCCCTTGGGGCTGCAAAGCTGCCATGGGCCAGCTCCCTGCAGGACAGCACCTGCTTGGCTTTGCCTCCCAGGTGGGTCTGTGATGGGAACAGCCACTCTGCCTGCTCCAGGCAGGACACGGCCACGGGAGAGAGCAAAGCGTGAACACAGAGCTGGGGACAGTGGGTCAGGACTTCCCCGAGATCAGACATGCTGGAGCAGGGCAGGTTCCAAGCTGCCAAGGCTGGGACATCCGGATCCCAAGGCCTCAGGATCATTGTTAGCCCGTGCCTCGTTACAAACCCTGTGTAGTGGCCTTTCACACAGCTCTGCTCCACTGCCTCCTCCGGCTCTGATCTCTCCTGTACTTCAAACACAGAATCCTTCTTACTGGAAAACATGACTGAAATTATTTGCTAATTAAAACTGAACAGAATAACTAATTTTAGTTGGGAAAAGCGGGGGAAACTTCAGGGGAATGTCAAATTGATGTTTTTGTTTCAAAATGACTTAAATCAGGGATTTAAGCTGGAGTTTGCTCCACATGAGGCTGGCCCCTCTGGCTGTGCCCTCGCTGGGCACACCAGCTCCCTCTGGGGCTGAGGCAGCCCCTGACAGACCAAGGTGGGCTCATGGCCAGGAGCAGAGGATGCAGACCCCAGCCTGGGTGCCCACAGCTCTCCCTGCGTGGGCCCTTCCAGCCTGTTTTTGTTTGCAGTAAACAGAGAGCAGCTCTGGGCAGCCCTCAGCTCGCTGGGAGCTGGGGGAGGAAATGAGAACATTATTACTCTTTTCAAGAAAAGTCCAGCACGGTTCCTTGGTGAAATATTAGCTATGGTAAATATCAAGTAACTTTCCTACTTCACAGGCATGTGTTGGAGTATTTGGAGATGGGAAAAAGTAAAAGTATAGTGAAACCAGAAGGGTTAGGGGATAGCTGCCACAGTGTCTAGATTATCAGGCCAAGAGCATTTTGAGTGGGTTTAAGGCAGAATGGTGAAGAGCTCATCTGGGAGAGCCTCCTGGTCAGTAAGCGGTGTGTGTATTTCACACTACAGCCACGGATGCAAAAATGTTGGCACCCAGGCAGTTCTGGATCACAGCACTGCAGGAGAGAGGTGCTGCTGCCCCGGGAGGGAAACTGTACCCAACAGAGGTTTGGGATCAACCCTGGGCGTGTCCCGTGCCTTCTGTGTCTGAGGCACTTTAGAAAGGTGGGAGTCAGAGTGTCCTTCAGGCCAGGAGTCGTAGCCTACAGGAGATAAGTGCGTGGTTGGTTGTAAGGTTTCATTGAGTTGACGATGTACAGGTATTTTTAGAAAATTCTCAGTAATGCAAAAGTGCAATCATAATGACTGACTTCTCTGTTCAGGTTGTTGAGATTTTTCTTTACTCACTAGAGCATCTTGAAGTTCTCAGTATAAACATCTCCCCTGAAAAGCAACGTTTCCTTTTTTGTGTTTAATAACCCCGAGCTTTTAGACTCTGCATTTTCAGTGTGCTTTCTAAGCTGCGCTCCCCATGTGGTGCTCCAGTTAGCTATCATCACTCATTTTTTGTTAGAGAACAGCTGTGAGGGTGTTACTTACCCTGTGATACATTTTTGTGACCTGCAAATGCCGTGTGGTGTTCCCTGTAGTTCTGAGTCATGTTTTAGATGTCTTCACACTGATTCCTTATAGCTACAGAGATTCAAATATACTCACATTTTATATGGTGTGTTTTGCTTGAGATAAAAAGGCTGAGTAAGAAATAATAATAATTACTACTATTATTTTGGATTTTAGGATGGATTTTGTGCTTGGGGCTGCTCTGTCATCATGAGTTTCTGTCCCATGAGTGAGGGCTTGTATTAGTTTGAAAGCTATTGCAAGTTCTGTGCAGGTAACTTGGAGCCCAGTTGCAAGCTCCTCATTATGAAAACCTCCAGCTGAGCATATAGATTCTCTTGCATGAGGCATGGTTTTGTACTCGGTAGCATATGTTGTGCTTGCAGGGGGCTGGCATAAAAGAGACTAATTCCGATTATTCCACACAAACTTCAGGATCCATTTAAAGGGGCAGAGACACAGAGCCTTGGAAATGCAACACGGAGCCCTGAAGTGCCCTCTTAAAGTTTTAAATGTTTCTATAGCCTGACTTCATGCCAGCCCAGTCCAAAACCGTAGCCGAGGTTTTCAGATGTGACTCGTGTATCCCGGTGTTTCTATTTCCCATGTTCAGGTTAAGCCTTGTTTTTCAAAAGTATTGAGCATCCCCTGCTGGAATTCAGACCCTTTTCAGAAACCTTGAATGCTCAAAATCAAAGCTTCTTTTAAGAGGGCTTGTGTGGAATTTTCTGCATACCTGTGGGAGTTAAGGCACAGTCAGGCAAACGGTCCTTGCAAAGGAAAAAGGATGCTTAACAGACATTAATAAGTTAAACAATTACCTTTTAACAGACTAATCAAATAACTTCGTGCCATCATTACCTAATGAGATGTTGAAACCTGAGAATGCTTTACACATACAATTGGTTTCTGCCGTCTTGTTTTGTTTCTGCGAGGTTGGGCTGCTCACTCCCCACAACAGCCTCGCTGCACCCGCTGTGAGCAACAGTCACCACTCGGCCGTGGTGAAAAGGGAGCGATCAATTAGTCATGAGCGTCAGGCAAGGTCTCCTTCAGGCAGAGAAAGCAGCCAGGTTTGTACTCGCTCACGCCCGGCTGCACGTGAGGCTGGGTAGCGATTCCACGGGCTCTGCCCCGCTGCTCCTGCTTCCTCTCCAGATGCTGCTGGCCGTGCTGCTGTTCCCTTCCCGGTGTGGGGGGGCTGTGGTTCGGGGGGACACCCCGAAGCAGGGAGGGCAGGCACCTGCCGGCTGGCACGGCAGCACCGGCACCTCCCACACCCGCACACCTCAT
The DNA here is from genome assembly GCA_013400975.1 of Atrichornis clamosus. Lineage (NCBI taxonomy): Eukaryota > Metazoa > Chordata > Aves > Passeriformes > Menuridae > Atrichornis > Atrichornis clamosus. Next base: position 30,323 of record WBMZ01003481.1, on the reverse strand, counting down.
CCTTGTCCTGCAGAAGGGGCTTAGGAATAGCAGATTTCAATTGTGCAATTGGCAAGACCCAAAAGTCACGCTTTTCAGAACAAGAATGGATATTTTTCGGCATTTGTAAGTGTGGGAATGTACCAAAATGGGCCTCCAGGTTCCTCTGTTTGGCTGCAGAGCGGTGCCGGCTCAGGGGAGGGGGAGGTATTCCCACGGCTAAAACTGGGGTGCTCCAAACAGCCCTGTAACGAACCTGGTCAGTGAATAATTAGCTGATTGCTGTGGTGAAAGCCTGAGGCACTGCTGCAGAAATTAGTACCAGCTCCTGTACCTGCCTTTGCTGTGGCAGCTCGGCTCTGGTGAGGAGCCCGGAGCGGCCCGAGGAAGGAGCAGTGGCCCTGCAGGGACGGACCTCTGGGGTGGGTGACCACAGGCTGGGAACCAGGGCTGAGAGCAGCGCCCTCCCCGGGGAGTGCCTGGCCAGGAAACTGCGTTAAACACAGGCAGGACCAGCAAACTTGAGGGACTGAGCCTTTTGTCCAGTTACTAGAACATTTCCAATTTGTGCTGCAAAATCTGCTCTGTCAAATCCTTTCCTCACAAGAAGCTTTACATGGCTGAGCAGTTGTAGATAAAATCCATTCAAGGCAAGGTGTGACCTGGCCTGACAGAGCAGCACCTGTGGGGACACTGGTGTGGCCGCCAGCACGCTGGGCTCAGGTGAGGAAGGGCCTTGCAGACTGTGTTGCATGTCCCACTGCGTTCAAGATGTTATTTGAGTGCTAGGAAAAAACACATTTGAGTTGAGCATCAATCTTAAACCTGCTGCTGAACCTCAAGCAACAGGACTGGCCAAGCAAAGCACAGGGATCATTTAAATGCATAAAGGTCTAAATGTCTCAATTTTGAGAAGGATAAAAGGGGAGAAAATGAAAATTGGAAAAAAAAATTGCCTCTTAAATTTACCATTTACCTGGTAATTGACAATTAAAATGGAGGAGCCACTGAGAGAAGGCCAATATGGGGTCAAATTTGGACATTAAACCCACTCAGCCCCTTCAGATGTACAGGATGAAAATGATCAGAAGTGCGTCAACAAAACAGAATCAGCACACAAAGGGACTTCTGTTAATTTTTAAATGCACTAAAATATTCTTTATTTACCTCCTGAAGTTGTACAGCCAGGTTCAGAAGAGAATTAGGTTCTTTTGCACCACGATGGAGCATAAAACACGTCAAAGTCAGAAATCAAGCAAGGACTCAGGGCACAGGGATGTTCTTGCGCAGTGGCAATAGGAAGGGTTTGGCATTGACCCTGATCAGAGTTGCTGTTATGCTTTTGCTTGGTCATTTTTTATAGGATGCATAAATCCAGCACTGCTGGCATTTGGGGCTGATTAACAGCAAACCTTCCCCGGAGACTCCAGCCCTGACAGAGATCTGGGCTTCAGGCGTGGTGCTGGGATGATGGAGCTGAAAGCTGCTCAATTCCCCAAGATTTCCTGCAGGGGCAGACAGGCTGCTGTGCTTCCACGTGCTCCTGCCGCAGCGAGGCTGGAGTTGTATACGGGTGGAGGTCTGTGAGTTAGGACGAGCGTGATGCCAGGCAAAAGGGTGGGTGTTTTTTGTTGTAAGTGGTAACCAGAGACTTTCCACCTTCAGCCACATTCAATCGTGGTCCTCTGCCTCCATCTCCTCCTAAAAACGAAAGCCTGTGTCAGCCCAGCCGTGCTCTGACCAGCACGTGTAGTGGGAAGGGACAGCCTCAGCTCAGGGCAGCAGTCCCTGCTGTGCTGGTGCAGGTGTCACAGCACTGATTTTGTGCACATCTATGGCAGCTGCAGCCCAGTACTTGTGCTCTGTTGGTCGGGTTTAGCGTCAGAGAGGAGAGGCTCTGTCTCTTTGCACTCCCATGCCACTGGGAGGCATGACACACCCACAGCTGCAGCGTGTGGTGGAAAATATCCACATACCTGCTGCTGATGGATTTTCCAGGAAAAATGTTGTGATTTGCTAAAATAATGTCATCATACTACAGTAGCAATGAGTCCTTTCTGGTTTTTTATCTCGCTAACCTCCAGGGAGCAAGAGAGATTTGGCAAGTGGGACAGCTACAAAAGCTGTTTGGCGGCAGCCGTGGCTGTGCAGGTGCAGTTTTCACTCTGTTCCTCCGCTGCTCTCAGTGCAGCCCTTCCCCAGGGATCCCCTGCAGCAGCCCTACACACGCAGCTACTGCATGTCACTCTGCTGGGCAGGGAGCTGCAGGGCGTCAAGCAGTGGCAGAAAAGAGCTGGGCTCCCCACGGTTTGGATGAAGCTGCTCCGCAAGGTTTCTGTGTTTTGTTCACAGGTTTTCTGCTGCAGTACTGCTTGGTATGCGGTTCGTACAGTCCAGAGACAGAGCACATGCACAGCAGCCACATCGAGGTATTGCTGTGGGGCTCCTTGAGCCCAGCAGCTGCCAGAAACTGGGTTTGATTATTCTTAGTGGAGAGCTTCAGATAAGACTGGGGGTGAAAACAGTTTTACCCAGGCCCTTGTCCTACCAAGCACAACTTGCCAAAGCATTTCAGGTGTGAGAAATTGCCCTTTCTGTTAGACGACTAAAAGTTGAACTGTTTTATAGCGAAACCCACACAGGTATAGGTGTTTGCAGTAGGCACAGGAAGGCACACTGAAGATAGACCCAGCCAAAATCTGCAGCCTGCAAGTGAGCCATGGCTAAGAAGTAGTGAGTGTGTTTCCCACCCGTGGAACGTGCAGAGGCAGCATCCAGGAGCTGGTAGGGCAAGCACACATCTTGGACCCCACTAAATTTACAAAAAACAAGGGAGCATGCATGGAGCTCTTTCTTCTTACAGGGAACATGCTGGTCAGCTCAGTGGAAAAGGTAGCTTTGCCAGGTTTTCATTGTCCAAAACTCCTGAGTCATCTGGCCCCCTGCCCATCCATCCATGAGCAGGAATTGCAGCAGGAGAAGCTGCACGAGGTTACAAGACAAAACATCCTCAGATGTTTCTGGTACATCAAAAGGTCTATCCCTGCTCCAGTCTGGTTCCTGAGGAGCAGCAGGCGTGGGATCAGAGGAGCAGATATCTTCAGCTACAGCTGGGGTAAGTTAATTGCTAAGCTGGTGAGTGTCTTCTGCCCAGCCAAACCCGCCAACTGCAGAACCAGCAGCAATAGACTAATTACACATGGGTGCTGTCACTGTTCCAGTGTCTGATCTGCTTGCTGGAGAAATAGACCCATAATTCTCCCTACACAGCACAGGGGCACCTACACTGTTATTTTAAGCCTGGGTCCAAGCCAAAGGCTGAGAACGCACATTCATTTCACCTCTCTGCTTGCAGCCTGAGCCATGCAGAGCCCTCTGAAGAGGTTCTCAGGAGGTGGCAGCAGGGCTGCCAGTGACTCTCGTGGCTCCTGTTCCCCAGGTGGTGCCTGTGTCACTGGAAAAATCAGCAGAGGTGTGTATTCCTGCAGGTCCTGCAGCAAGTGCCACCTGCCCTTGGTAGGCACAGCACGTGGCTGGAGCTCAGCAGGGCAGCAAGCACAGCATGGCCCACGGGAACCACTTCACCCTTATGAGGCACTTTTTGAGGATGCTGAGCCAAGAAGACAGCACTGCCCACGTGAGCATGTGCCCCCGGCAAAGCCCCACACTTCCATCCCTGTTTTTTTCTCAATTCCAGCAGTTTCTGTCCAACTTCCCAGTAGCTGCTGGGCAGCAGCACCTTCCCATAGACCCAGTGGATTCCTCACAACAGCCCTTCTGACACCCTCTGGAAAGAATAAAACTGAGTCATCTCATGTTTGAAGCATCTTACAGCAGTTTTCCTTTCTTCCCTCAGTCTCCCACAAGAGTTGGGAAATGCACGCAACTGAAAAGTCTTTTTTTCCTCTCTCAGATATTCCTGAGTCCCTGTTGAGTTACTGTGAAGTGAATAACCTCAAGCAAAAGGTGTCTTATTTTCCTGCTGACTTTCTGGCATTCGCAGTTCTGTGTTTTGAAGTAAGCTTTGGGGAGTGGGAAGACTGCTCTACAGGTTTTTGCATCTTACTGCCAGCAGAAAGATGGCTTTAGGGACTAGGTGATGAGAGAAATACAGGGGATTGTGTTTCTCTTCCTAATGCAAGAATCATGCCTGGTCTGTCTCTCGTTACACTCCTGGGATGCTGGTGCAGGCATTCCAGCCCAGCGAGCCTCCCTGGGCACCCAGTCGGGGCCCAGGCTCAGCTGCAGCCTTCCAGGACAGCTTTAGTGTACCTGCTTGTCCATCGCAGCTGTTGGTATATGTTGTTAATAGCGGGGTTCTTTCACCGTATCAGCTTTCATTTGGAAATTTAATTTTCCTGTGAGAAATTGCTAATTCTTTTCCCAGATGCGCAGAGTGAGAAGGTGCAATTCACCCCGTGTTAGGGAGAGACGAATCGCTGCCCAGCACAGGCGACCCTCCCTCCGTGCCGTGCACAGGATCACTGGCGTTTTTGGGCAAACCGCAGGAAATGGGCCCTACCCCCCTCGGCCCGTGTGGAGAAGACCAAGAGGCAAGCGAGAGGCGGGCGGGTTTTCGCTGGAGCAGCCATCCCGTGCTGACAGTGATTTGTGCGGTGCGTGAGAGGCCAGCTCTGCTCTGAAACGCGAGCCCCCCAATGAATAAATCATGGCCCTCTCTTAGCAACTTGACAGCTCAGTCCAGCCCTCTCCGTACTGGGGTCTGGCCCGCGCCGGGCATGCGGGGAGGGACTCCCACTTCCCAGAGGCTTTTAAGGGCAGGGTCTGCCCGACATCGGCTGAGGAGCCTCTCTGCAGGGCAGGCGCTTTGGCGGGGGAGCATGGAGGGAAACACGCACCTCCTCCAGGTCATCCGCAAGATGCGCTCCCAGATCAACAAGCTGGAGAGGGAAAACAGGGCCCTGAAGGGAGAGCTGCAGGTCTGCGGGCAGAGAGCTGTGCCAGCGGAGAGGGAGGCAGCAGCAGGAGGTGGGAACAGCGATGTCAGGAGCCTCGCCCGCCACGGGGAAGGACCGGCTGGCCCTGCAGCATCCCTGCAGGGGAGCGCCACGGCCGGTCCTGCTCCGGCGCCAAAGGAGCAGACAGGTACTGATGGGTCGGGGCTGTCTGGGGCTGTCCATGGCACCCATGGCACTGCCCATGCAGGATCTGCCAGCCCAGCTGTTCCATGTCCTCTGGGAATGGGGGATGAGCTGCTGGCTCTCTGTCCGGTTAGCTCCTTGGAAGTGCCCTGGCCTCATTCTGTGCTTGCACCCAAACCCACCATAACCGGGAGTCTTGGTCTGTGGTCTTTTTAGGGTGCATGCCTTCAGCTGAGCTTAGCGGAATATTTTGCTGCTCAAAGAAAGGATTCAACTCAAATAGTTCAGTTTGTCTTTGTTTAAGCAAAATTTGACTTTCTGCTTTGGGTTTTCGCAGGCATGGACTCTCCTGCCTATGCCTGTCCCCTGTGTGTCCCAGGTGGAAGAGGGCCTGCAGTTGTAACAATGCTGTAACTGTCTTGCCTTAGTAAAAGATGAGAAAAATGCTACAAATAATAACAAATAATGGTGGGTTGGCTGCAAACATCACACCAGATGTGCAGTTTATTTTTGCAGATAATGCAGTTCTCGCTGAGGCAGAGAGGGGTCAATAGATAGGAATACATTCTCTTCACAATTCTATCAGAGGAGAAAAATGGAAATATTCCTCAGTTATAGAAGTCTGGTTGGGACTTCTGATGGATTTAATGAAGCAGGAATTACAGCAGAATGATGCTTGGTGAGAAGTATTGGAGAAACGGCCCCACAGGTTTCCCTGGAGAAGGCATAGGTGAGAGGCTGTCCAGCACTAGTGGATTTACCTGAAGCCACAGGGGTGCTGTGTTCAAAGAGTGCCTGCTGCCAACCCCTCTGACCCAGTGGCCAGGCTACCAACCTGAAGGCCTCAGACAGGGATTACTGGTGGCTGTAGATGTCATCAACTTGGGAATAGCTCCCTGGTCTTTTAGCAAGTGGGAAAGCTGTGCAAAGTGCTTTCTAACCCTGTGGCTCTTCCTCTCCAGCTGCCTTCTAGGGGAAAGGGTGGGATTAAAGGGGCTGTCTGTCCTCCTCTGCCTCTAAGCTTCACCATGAAGAAAACATTTTTGAGGCCAAAAAAAAGTAATTAAAAATAGAATGATAGAACATTTGGGGTTGGAAGGGACCTTAAAGATCATCTAGTTCCAACACCCCTGCTAAGGGCTGGGACACCTTCCGCTAGACCAGGTTGCTCAAAGACTCATCCATCCTGGCCTTGAACATTTCCAGGGATGGGGCATCCACAACTTCTATGTGGAACCTTTTCCAGTGTCTCGCCACCCTCACAGTAAAGAATTTCCTCCTAAAATCTAAGCTAAATGTCCCCTCTTTTAGTTTAAAACTGTTCCCCCTTGTCTTAGCACTATCTGCCCATTCAAAAAGTAGCTCTCCAAAAATACACTGAGGATATCTGAATTGTCATTATTATTATTATTATTATTATTATTATTATTATTATTATTATTGTGTCTGCCTCTGCTTTTTTTTCTGCTTCTCAGATAGCGCCATGACTGTGAGACGCTACCCCACTGTCTCCCCAGCTCCGGCTCTTTCCAGCACAAAATCCCACGGGGCTGGCAGGAAGCCTCCGAGCAACGGGCTCCCAGAGGTGCCAGGCAGTGCCCAGCCACCAGCCTGTCCTGCTGCAGCACAGCTCGGCAGGGAAGAGAAGAAAGGCCTTGAAGAATCACCAGCCAGTCGTCTCTCCTACAGCCATTCCAGCAACATGAAGCTGTTTCAGGAGCACGTCTGTAAGTGCAGGTAGGTTTGGTTTGGCTTTGCAGCATCGCCTGCATGTGCTGGTCATGGGTTTTACCTAATAAGATATATGGTCTTTGCTCTGGGTTTTAGTGTGTTATCAGCAAAATCATTGTTTGAATGTATATGGGCACTGAGCAGATTGGAGCCTTCTTTTGGGGAAGTTGCCCTGCTCCTCCCTGCAATGCATGAGGTTTGGCAGTGGTAGCAGGTTAAATTTGCTACAGGAAGGAGAGGCTGAGGGAGAGAGAAAAGGACTGAAATCTTTGCTCTGTTAAAGCCAGGCAGAGTTTTGCAGATTGATGCGGTGCTCTGACAAACTAAGCTTGAAAGGGATTTTTAAACTTTGAACAAAAAGCATGGAGGTACCAAGAAACTCTGAACTCTGCCTTTAGAAGTGGAATTACTGTGGCTCATGGGTTTAGATGTACTGTATCATATTTCCCCTGTAACTGAAGCATTACAAGTTAATGCTTTCAGCCTTGAGAAAGGTAGTCTCAGGACAGCTTCTAAATTAAATGAAATGGCTGCTGGACCAGCCCCAAGTGTCTCTCCTCATTGATGAGAATCCTTCCAACACAGGACAACAACCACAGGTAAAACCAGCAGTAATGAGGCTATGATATATGACAGCTCAGCCACATCCTGTTGCTGATGCATCCACCTGGGAATCCATGCTGATTCCTGGGGTTAGCCTGATCATGCTGTGCTCATAAGGAAAATAATCCAAATGGCCCCCAAGCATGTGTTTGAGGAGGGAGAAGTCCATGGCTGTGCCCGCCTGCCCACGCCTGTCCTGGGGCAGGACTGCAGTGGCCACCCCGGGGGGCTGTCACCGGTGTGGGTTGTGTCACCTGTGTGGATGTACCACCTGTGCATGGCACGTCACGACAGCTTTTATTCTGTCCCCCCAGCAGTACCTCCTCAGAGCAGACTAGAGCCCAGCCCCTGTGCTCCCTGTGCAAAGCTGGTTTGAGCACAGCTCTCACTGAGAGGCTGCAGGGGACAACGAGGCCAAGTTTTCAGAGGCACCTGCATTTTCTTGTAAGGACATTTCAGGGTCAGATGTTTTACAGCAGTTAGACACCTAAATTTAGTCCTTGGCAGGGAACTCGTATCGTTTTCCAAAGCACCCTGACCCTGTAACTCTGGATTTGTGTACGCTCCACCGGGTCCAGCGAAACTCAAGACTCTCAGTGCACATGAACGCTTCCAAGAGCTTTGCCCTCAAGCCAGCTCACGTGGAAGGTGTGCGTGGTAGGAAACTCAGGGTCAGCGTGCAGGAGTGGAATGGCAGTGGCAAATTCTGCTGCTTGCTCATAAGGGCAACGAGCTTTTAGAGCAATCAAAACAGCAGCACAGATCTGTTACATCGAATGCCTGGGGACCCACCGGGTTCCCTGCGGCCACAGACGGGGCTGATGATTTTATCACTGTCATAAGAGCTGCCTTGTCGAGCTGAGCAGAGGCCATGACTCATGTCCACTCACTGCTGGCTGCTTTAGGAGAAGTGGCTGTGGAAAGAGCTTGTTACCTTACCCCTCGGTAGGCTGGTTGATATCGTGAAGCATGAAGCTTTGTGTGTGCACCAAAAAAAAATTTTATACCTTTCCTAGTCTTAATGGTGGATACTTCTATTATAGACCCAAAGGTCTGACACAGACACCAACCTTAGTTAGCTTTTCACTAGTAAGATAGTTTCTAGAAATTAGTTCAGCAAGCTTATTAAGCTTAATTTTTTACAGGGATGACATTTTTGCTTCCCAGTATGCTGGTTCATGTCAGATTTTTGTATTCTTTGTTATTGCAGCTTCCTCACATTTTGCTCTGAAGCTATAATCCTGTATGTGATATGAATATTTGTACTTTAAAATTAACTCTGTAGAAGTATCACCTTGAATTTATATAGAGTGCAGTTGCATCCAAGTAATAACAGCACTGCTAACAAATCATCTCTAATTTGCATGTCTAAAATATTTTCATTTGTATATGCTAAAGCAATATTTTTACCAAGGGATTCCCACTGTGTTTGGTAAATTAAAAAAAAAACATTAGATATTTGAATTCAGGGTAAGAGAGGCTGAGACCTGTTTTAAGGGCTATTACACTAAAATTGCAAAAGGGTCTCTGTGGGTGCTCGCACACCCTCAGGACTCTGTGCACACGTAGCTTTGTACACATTGGGCACTGATAGAGATGTGAGACTCAATGGAAAAAGGCAGATGCTTCCAGCAGACAGGATCATGCTTGGTCCTTTTGGGAGACCCTGTGAATGGCATGAAATCCTGCCTCCATGTAGCATGCAAGGGCTGAAAGCTTTTACTTTTTGTTTGCTGAGGTTGGGGTTTTGGTTGTTTTGGTTTTTTTTTTACTTTCTTGGCATGTTTTATACATTTGAAATCCTCATAACGCTTTCTCATTTTTTTCTCCAGGGGTAAAGTGAAGGCTGTGAGTTTCCTCTTACCGATGGATATGTCATCATTTGCTGAAAAGCCAGGTTCTCTCAAAAGCCCACAAAATCAGAGCACAAAATATCTAATGACCATCGCTGAAAAGGATATGTGAGCTGGTGAATTTTTAAAGGCCCGTTGATTCCTGAGATAAATTGTCCTTAAATGATAGCTGTGTGTCAGGTTCCTCTCCTGCAAAACGCTTTGGCAGGACGCCCACAGAGCATCACCCAGCCTGTGTTTCGGGTCACTGGCCCAATGTTTAGCACGGAAATAGAAGCCACGACCGAGCCAGCTGGAAGCCCACGCACTGTGATGAAGCCTCACAAAGCAAAGGCACCTCCACAGAGTCCTGGTGTGCAGCGTGTCCCAAGCACCCCTTACCTCAGGACTGATGCAGACAGGGTGCTGAAGCTGGTTTTGGTGTGTTTGTCACAAAAAGCAGAAACCGTGTCACTGCTTGTGTTTGCTGATTCCCTTGACGGAAAGGTATTTGATGCAAACGACAAAATAAGAACTCCCAAAGAGCCCGGGAGGTTTTCTCTGTAGGTAAAACTTTCAAACTTCACAGTACTAATACAGCAAAGTTAAGAAGGTGTTACAGAGTCAGTTAACGTTGCCCTGAATTTCTGCAAAGCTTGGCAATGAGTCTATGTCCCTTTAGGGTTCACATCTAACAGCAAGAGGAAGTATGAAAATGTGGCTACAAACCTGTTTCTGACTTGGTGTGTTCATCCAGCTGGAGACTAAAGGCTGAACACCAAGTCAAAATAGGAAGAACTGTGAATATCAGTATTTTTCAGGAATGGCTTCTCAGTACAGCTTGGACCAAAAATTATTAGCAGAAATTCAGCAAACAGGTGCAAATTAAATGTGTGAGAGAACTACAGACAGCTTGTGAAAAATGAGCAGTGCTTGGTAGTTCCAGTTATATGAGTAAAGATAGTGTCCCATATGTTTATTTTGATTACAACTATTTATAGAATCAAAATACTGCACATTTATTTATTTGTGTACAGGCAGCACTGATGACTGAATATGGTATAGAGAATGCATGAACAGTAGATACTTGTACGGATAACTTTAAGAAAGATTTTCATCTCATTGTCTACTCTTAAACTCTTGAGCTTTCTGAAGTGAAAACAGAGACCTGGTAGAAAAGAAATCCCATCTGGATTTTCCATGATGTTGTACACATGTATAAAAATCTGTGTTCTTTTACTCGGTTTGAATTTCACCACGGTTTTTTGTATTCAAGTACACTTTTAATATATTCTCACCATTGAAGTAATAATTTCAATTGAACTGTTATTTTATTTGTGTATTTTTATGTTCAGCTTGGATCCATCCAGAGTTGCACTGTAATGTCAGCAGTAATGAATTAATGCCTTCCAGCAAATAAGGTTCCACTTTGGAAAGTTTACTAAACAGCCCATTTTAGAAGGCATTACAGGGAAGTGCTTTTTAAATGTTTTAAGGAAAATGTCATTGTTGGGAACTAAACACTGCATATGTGTTCAGTTAAGCACCTAAATCCAGTTGATTTCACTTAGCAAAATAACTACAGTCTTTGAAAAATCTGGCCAGTGTACCTTTAAGGTACACAAGCTTTTACAGTTAATGTTTGAACACCGGATTTAATGGGATTTGGGAATCCATAAGCTTTAGACAGCTTTCAAAAATCTCAACTTTTAATTTTTCTAAGCCTCAGCTTGCATGAAGCAGCAGTGGGAATTCTCTTCTCCCACCCTTTTTGTGTCAATTCACAGTAGGTATGTGACTGACACAAAGACCACATACTTTTTTATACCTATAGGAAAAAGAGGACAGAAAAGGTGTAAAGGAAAAGAGGGACAGGAATCAAAGCAGTCATTGACAAACGGCAGTCGCTATATTAATGGAAAGATTTATTTTTTAATTACATTTTTGCAGTCTGTAGCTGTGCCCACAGATTTCAGAACACATGATGATGCACAGGCACATTAATTTTTAGAAGCAGTTGTGCAGATCTGACCCAGCACTGCATCTCCAGGAGCACCAGACTGCAGCAGACACCACAGAGAAACCACTGAGCACATCATTTTTACCACAGTACAGCATGAAGTAATTTACCATGGAGCACTTACTGGCAATTAAAACATTTCAATACTAAACACCCAGAGATTGTTCAGTGCAAAACGGGCAGGTTTAAGCAAAGCAAGTGTTAAAAGACAGAGAGATGCTGGCAGAAATTAAGCCACGGGCCTTTTCTTTCTTCTTCTCAAGAGGGTCCATACAAGTTCAAAGGAGCTCTGGGCTTCCACCTAAAACTACTCTGTAATATATCTATACTAAACCTCAGAATATATACCAGACCCTATTCACTGATGGCTAGGCTTGTTGGACAATTTCCAAGTGGGAATTCTTTTTTTCAGACAAGTGATCAGTGGTGTTCAGCCATGCAGGTGTGGGGCTGCAAGAGCAGCAGAGACAGCAGGAGGTTCCCTCCTGCATTCACACTGGCCTCTGAGGGATGTAAACTCCTGTGTCACACTTGTGCTTGGGACTAAACTGGCTTTGGAGCTCCATAGCAAATGCCAATGACGATGGAGTCCACCACAGCCATTTGTGAAATGACTTGTTCTCTGTTCCATCAGCACGACTTGTCACGAGTAGTGAAACACATCTCGAGGCTGGAGACAAAAGAAGTCCTGTCAGAGTTGATTCTTGACTTCAGTCAGTGGGACAGTGCTGATTTAACTGTTACTTCACACTTGCATCATTGTAAGTGAGAGAGAACTTGGGTATTATCATTCTTTAAGAAAGTCTTTTTAAAGCTAGGGTCATGATACAGAAGGACAAAGCCATGAACACTGGGACAGTGGGAAGGAGTTAGTGAGGATGGAGATGAAATTTAGATGTTGTGTGTCTGAGGGTAGCATACAGTCCAGAGTTTGGAATCTTGATACCCAAGTTAGCAATCATAATCCTTAGATGCAGCATCAGCCTATAGTAGATCTGTCCTTCACCAAAATAATGAACAATGCCTGGATAGCAAAATCCAAATAAATAAATAAAACTTTTCATTCATAAAACTGCACTTTCCCTGAACAGTACTGGCAGCTGCATGGTGGAAAGTGCTCTTGTTACAGGATGTGCCCACAACAGCATTTCAGTCAGGCAGGAGTACACTCCTGAGTGAATTTCCTGCTCAAACCCACTTAACATACTTTGCTTCACATTGTAGAGTGGTCTCACAGCACACAAATGGATCTCTTCTGGATGAAATTAAGTCAGAGGATATGCTAAAAGGTGCTCCAAAAGCTAAGAGGTATTCAGTGCATGGGGCCACAAATGCAAACCCTCTGAAACACCTGTAGTGTGGCAACAGCACCGATGGTTTTGCTCTCCCCATCTCCTCTGCTGGTCTGCACTAATTGCTCCTGTAGACAGAGCTGTCAGGCTCCTAGACCAGGGAGCTCCTGCCTCAGAGATTTAAAAAAAAAAAAAATCTGACCAGGTGAAATTTCATCTGGTTATGCTATAAAGAAGAGGAGATGCCTTTCATCAATTTCATCATACCTCTCTGTCTGGTGTTTAAAGAGCCTCGCCTTGCTGCAGGCACAGAGGTGGAAATATGATGCTCCAGACTGTCACAGAGTAACATTATCACCTTCTGCAGTGAGTTCTTGCTCAAAGTTCACATTGGTCTCATGCTTGGATGCTTAGTCAATGAATCCACACACAAAGGTAATAAATCAGCGTGCAGGGCACATCTCCTGTCGAAGTCACCCATCTACTCCAAGCTCCATTTAGAGGAGTGAGAGCACAATTTATGATGCACTGAATTGTCCACAACCTTTATATCCATTTTATTTTTGTTCCTGTGCCTGAAATCCTTGACAGATGAACTTCCATTTTTCTCTGCCATTTCTGATCAGGCATAATCTAAGAATATATCAGCACGGAAGAAATTCAGCTGAGCAGCCTGTGACACCAGGTAAGCTATGTTGATCTTTAGTGCTGTTATTTTCCATGAAGTTAGCAACATTCATTCCAGCACTGACAGTCTCCTTCTGCAGTCCTGAGACCTTTTTTTTTTTTTAGGTGGGGTGACAAAATGAGAAATAAACTTGAAACTCATTTGAAGGTCTCAAGTAGTTTGTAGGCCTCGAACACTCTCCTCCAGTGTTGTGACAAATCCAATGCTACAAAACTCCACCATTTCCATGTCCTTCCAAGCACAGCACGCATGGCTGGTTCAGAGGTCACAGATGCCTTTTTTACTGTTAGGTCCCATCAAGTACATATTATTTTCTCTTCAGGATGCAAAAATACAGGCTGTTTTAGATCTATTCTGCACTTCCACTTCACAATGCCTTTACCCAACAAGAGATCTGTTAAGAGATTAAGCTGTTATCATGATTAAAACATAGATCGAACTCTGCTAACCTTACACAGGGAAGTTGTTGGCTCTACTGGAGTTAAGACGGATGGTCACTTCAGGGAATGTTTCTTTTATGGAAAGTGCTCATTTAGGAGGAATATTTCTAGCTGGATGAGTCACTTCTTTCTCAATTGCTGCATCAGATACCAACACATGATTTTTTCATAGGGATATTCAAAGATGTGGCACAAGCTGAAAAATGCATCTTCAAAGCATCCTGCAAATGTTTCTTTCTCTGGTGGGCGTATTACATGGCCCATGTAGCTTGATTTTAAAAAATTGCCTCCACTGTTTTATTTTTACTGAAGATTGTGATGAAATATCCTTTTTCTTTTTTCCTTTTTTTTTTTTTTACAAAATCATGTGGTACTCATATACAAAATCAGTCCCACAACAGCAAAATGCAAAAAATCATAATAAAATTTCTCTGTTTAATGTAAAAGTAAGAAACTTAGAGTAAAGTGCAAAAATTAGAGCGAACATTTCTATTCCGTGGCTCTTCAGCAGCAGGTTTGACTCTTCCCTGGTTTGGAGGACGAGGACCATCATCTGCATGCTGGTTGCCATGGAGACTCCCATCGCTTTTGGAATCACAAGTTTTGCCTGAAAGGAAACGCTCCTGCAGTGTGAGTTTTCAATGACCAGAGAGGTTTCTGTTTGTCAGCACACCATATACTAGATTAAATACCATGTCTAAGCAGGTGGGAGGGAAGGGAGTCAAATGTTTTCTAGCAATTAGCAACAACATATTTAGTCTGTATAAAATCCACAAAACACAAAAAGAGAGCTACAAGACTTGCTGCATTAAATTAGGTTGTTATGGCATCAAATCTGTTATCTCTCAGTATCAGCTGCTTCAAAGGAGAATGAACTTTGGTTGCAGAACATGAGCATGGCAATAAAGCCTTCTGACTCCTGCAGGAGACTGGCCTGAGGACTGAGGTCTCTCTTTCTCAGGCTGGAGTTGATGAGGCTCCCCCATAACTACATCTTTTCTAGGAAAAGCTGTGTATGTGCAAATTTGGGTCTGTCCCTGTGAAGAGCTGTCTAACATTTATCTGTTTGCACTGCCAGAAGGGCTCTGGGGTTTGGACAGCTCTGTCAGCTTCTTTCTCCCTAGCACACAATTAACACCTGGGATTGCTCCAAAGGTGGAATTTGTTTGGCCCTAAGAAGTCTGCAGAAGGGTGAGTTTCACCATCCTGTGTATGTTGACGTGAATTTCTGGCTTGAGTAAAACCACAGTTATTCAAAAGAGGATTATAAAGACCTTGCAAGATTAAGCCTCAGTTACTTCCTAATTGTATTGTCTTTGTGAGATGGTAACTAAATAACTACCTGTTAAATCTGCAGTTTTCATTTGATTTCTTCTTTTGAGACTGTTCTCTGACTCTGTGGGGCCATCAACATACTTCATTGCAATAGTTGAGGTCTGGTCCTTCTCTGGCTGAGACTGAGTAACTGAAAGAAGAACAGAAAAGAACATTTAATTGGATTGTATTGTATTAACATTCATTTGTTCAAGGAGGAAAAGATATGTCACGTTGACTCTACCTGGCTGATGAGAACTTGATATTGTTTCAGTTCTGCCTTCTTGAAAGGACTGAACAGATTCATGGCCAGAATCTAAGTCTTTCATTGGCCTTCCCATAATCTCATTCTCAGTTGCAGTTTTATTTCTAATGAGGAAGTATGTGTGCATTTTCCCTTTGCCTTTTACTTCTATTTCTCCTCTTTCAGTAATCTCGAAATTCTTATATTTTAGGCACCTAAAGTATCAGAAGCAAAATGACACATGAAAATTCAAGATTAGCAAAAATGACACTGATGTTTTAAAAGAGCTGAGTGATCAGATCACAATAGTCTGGGGGAAAAGAGTCTCAATTCGTGAATATTGGAGAGTTTGTTTCAACTGCTTATTCAAGCCTGCTGTGCTTTTATAGCTTTATACATGCAGCCTGATCAAAAATTAATGGATTACATAGTCAAAACTTCAGTATAGTGGAGGGTTCTTATTGACCAGTAAATACAAATTAAGAACTGAGGCAACCAATATCAGCTACACAGAATTATTCCCAGTCACTTCATCAGAGAAGGCAATCAGGTCCGTCAAGCATGATTTACCAATTTATTTTACATCCAGACTTGCTATTCCCAAGTGCCTTCTTCATGTGCCCAAAAGTGGTCATTTGATTTTTACTGGGACTGACATGAGGCTTATCAGCCTACAGTTTCACACCCTGTCCCCCTGGCCATTCTTCCATTTAGCTGTAACATCTGGCTTTCTTCAGTGCTGACAGTCAGCAGCACTGTAGCCATCACCCAGCTCTCTCGTTGCCTCTCATCCCTTCTGCTCCCGTGCACTTCTGTAGATAGAGATTTCTCAGAAGACCTTTAATCTGATCTCTTCCAATACTGATACTTCACTTACCCCTTGAACCCTGACTCTTGGTGCAGGGGCCTTGCAGATCTCATCAGTGAAGGCTGAGGCAAGAGAGGCCTTGAGTAACTCAGCCTTTCTTCAGGGCAGTGCCACTAAATCACCTGCCACAGCAGGTCCGTGGTTCTGTTTATACTTCTAACACAGCAGAAGCTCCTCTGACTGCCTTTGAACTTTGTTGCCCATTTCAATGCCAGCTGAGCTCTCACTTCCCCACTATCATTCCTATGTGCCCAGACAATGTTGTTGTACTCCTTCCTTTGTAGTTTGTCTTTGCTTCCACCTCTTGCATACAGATTTTATGCATACATAAAATTCTTGAAAATGTAGTATTAATGACTTTCAGAAAAGTAAATTACTCACAGCATGAAGAGGATAGTTGTTTATGCAGTTAATCCTCAGTAAGTGTAAATAAAACTGTTTCACTACAAATTATTGTACTCAGAGAGATTTTAAAGCTTTTGTTATTAAATGTTATAAATATTCTGTCTTCCTAGCATTTACATCATTTTATCAGTGCTTTCAAATAAGCTTTCACAATTCTTTTTTTCAGTATTTTGCTCTCTAGGATGGAGACTCTCAAACCTCTGTCTCTCTATATAAGCACATTTGGAGTAATTAGAAAAAAAACTCTTTAGAGGAAGTGATTTTCCTTTACAAGCTGCTTAAATGACTGACGAAGCACCATCTACCCTGAAAGCTGCAGCTGTCCGGGCAGTGGTTTTTAGCACGGAATTTCACAGGTAAAGCTTCCACGAGTTACTCACTGATAGGCACTGGAGCTCAGATGAATTTTGCTGGGGACACCGTGGCTCTCCATGCGGGAAGCTATGTTCACCGTGTCTCCAAACAAGCAGTAACGAGGCATCTTTTCTCCAACAACTCCAGCCAAGACAGGACCTGTATGGATCCCAACTCGAATCTTTACAAAGACATAAAACACCCCCCAGAGATGTCACTTGTTATTTAATATCTTTCTTAATGCTGTCCAGCCACCTAAAAGTTCATCTCAACACAACACTGGACACCAGTAAGATACCAAATAGCCACAGAGAGAGACTCTTTGTGAAAAATGTATCCATGTGGGCCTTGCCCAAGGCCACAGAGGAGTCAGAAGCAGCTTTTTGAGGTCGTGCTGCAGTACCATAACCAGAAGCCCAGCCCAAGAAGCAGACAGACACACGTGCACCTTTGTGTTAACTTACTTGGATAGGGTTTCCAGAAACTGGGTTCTGCACTCCTTTGGCTGCCATTATCATCCCCAAGGCAAAATTAGCAACTCGCTCAGCGTGAGTGGGTACAGGCACAGGGACCCCACCTACCACCATGTAGGCATCTCCAATTGTTTCCACCTTTAATTGAGAGGGACAAGCATGTGAGCATTCCACACACGTCTTGCTCAGGGCAGTGTTTTGCTGTCAGGGGCTCTTCTGATCTGTACCAACTGCCCCTTTCTCTTGAAAGATGCTTCCAACCACTGAAAGCTTTAGCGTGCCTGAGCTTCCTTGAGATGGAGATCCTTTCCTTCACTCCACACCAAAAATTCCAACGCACTCTGTCCCTGCTTGCTTGTCCCACTTCAGATATCAGTGTGAGAGACCCTAAGGAGCAAGGGCTGCTGTGCCAGGTTCAGACCGTTTGCCTTCCTCTTACCCAGGGCAGACCTGCATGCAAAGAGCTACCCCCAGGCACAGACTCCTGGGCCAGGAGGTTATCTGACAGCTGAGTGCTATTAATTAGCTCTAATTCACAGTTGGTGCTAAATGCATATTTCTTATTTAAGAGAGATTTTTTTTTTTTGAAGTCACAATAAAGCAAGGGAGCCTATCCACTGATTATTACGACTAAGGGGTTGGCATGAAATTAAGGAACATCCAGTCTCCAGGATATCACAGAATGCAGTGTGAGCTCAGCAGTTTGGGAGCATCCTTCCTTACAACCAGCTGTTTGCCCACAACAGCTGCAGCCTGTGAGACAAATGCTGAGAGTTTGTCCTCCTTCAGGCATCCAGTCTCCTTGAAATGCATGACAATGCACCTGAGAAATACTTTGGATTTTGTCCCTGTACCACAAATGTTGCTGGGAATAGAGCAGACCTGTTTGAAACAGAGAATTCTCAAACGTTTAAATTTCAGTGTAAAAGACTGTTACACGGTAAGGAAATTTTCTAAACTGCTCTTATGAGACTTCACTGTTCCTTTTACCAGCAGTAAACAAGACATCTTCTGAAGCAGATTAATTGGCTTTCTTAAAAATTAACACCAATAGGAGAGCAGAAACATCATTTAATATTTGGGTTAGTTCATTAACATAATGACTTAAAACTCCAGCACATGAGTCTCAAAGAATGTGTTCCTGTCCCTGCCTTCTATCGGATAGCCAAACCTACAGTGATGCCAGTAACTTTCTGTAACAAATTAAAAACAGCTGTAAAAAGTTGCTAATGCAAATAGATAACTAATTATTTTTCAGCCATAGTAAAGGAGTTAATTTAACAAGATTTACTCATAACTTCAGATGTTTATAAACTTGGGCCAAGTTTCTTTGGTTAATGTCACTATTTCATTTCTTTCCCAATTCCCTGCAATAGGAATCTCGTCCTCATTCTCTGTACCCCAGTAACCTCCTTCAATATTAATAAGAGTTATATACAGGCATCAAAAGAGATTATTATAGCGACAGATCATTTACTCATGATGGATGATTTAGATAGAATATGATGCTAATTTATCCTAAAATCTGTGGGCCATATCCTGGATGCTTCAATTATTGAATACACTTTCCTTGCCAAGGAAGAAGTGCTTCTGATTTCCCAGTACAATTTATTGTGGGATGAACTGCGTGCCTTGCCTGAGCAAGGAATGAATGAGACTTGGATTTCACCCTTTACTATTTCTGCCTTCCTAAATATTTAATGAGCTGGGAACAGACAGAAACTTTGGATCTGCTCTTCGGCACATCAAATCTGGTGACTCTGGAGGTGTTAATACACTATTATTACAGGCCAACCAGGGCTCTGACTTTTCCAGCACAGTTTGGAGACCACATGTACAGTACAGTCGAGGTCTAATCCATGCTCTTTGGGTGTCAGCAGGAGATGATACCGTTGCTGAAGATCTCCATGAAATAAAAAAAAAGTCTAGGCATTATCTGGGTATTGTTTATGACGTTATTTCCCACCAAAGGAGACACTTAATGACATAGTGACCTATTTGCAACAGATTCAAATAAAGGAACTAGGAAAATTATTCAAATTGGTCCATAAACTAGGATATCCTGTCATGTTGGATAGGCATTTGAGAAAAGGAAGAGAGAGATGTATGAAAGAGCAGCTATTCTGGTGTTAGTGTTGTGGAAAGAGACTTTAGCCTATGATAGAATTTACATTCCTGTCCAAAAAATTTAAACATATTTAAACACACTTCTCCCTGTTTTTTAGTTTGTGTGGCCACTACAAATAGGCAATATTTTATGGTTTATCAAAAATCATGCTGGTGTGAAGAGGATTTAAGTGCATTTAAAAACAAACCAAAAAACCAAAACAACCCCCAAAATTTCTACAGCCTGTTTCGATCAGTACGTACCTTGTACACATCATGCACTGTGGTCAGTCTGTCAAATCTCAGGTACATTGAATTTAACATGAGAACTATCTGAATGGGCTCACATTGGGCACAAATGTTGGTAAAGGTCACAACATCACTGAAGAGTATAGTGCACTCCTTGAACTCTCCTGTGAGCAGAAAGAGCAGTGGTAAGTACTTGTAAGGGCTGGACTGTCCTATCCGTGTGAGACTTGTTTGCAAAGATCTTTTTACGACCTATCAGTTTTAATACTCATATAAGGGTGCTGATATGAAGGAGAGGTGTAGATACAAGAGTATATCAAATATAAGAATCATCACACATCTCAAACAATACAGACGTCTGAATACATTATATACAGAATACACTTAGCCCTTCACCCCTAACTTCATATATGTGCTTATGGAAGGGAATTTTAGGCATATTATTGCTATCCTTAGTAACAGTGGGAATCATTGTGATTCTGTTTAGAGACAGCATAGAGATACTAAGAGAATTTTCTAGGAGAGAGAACTTTCTTTATTCTCTTAATTCCTGAGCCCTCATTTTCCTCCATACTCATGTTAAAACCAAAATCTCAGATTACTTTTGAAACACTGAATTTTGTTCACTGAATGGGCACTGCCACCACCTTTCACCTCCTAAGGAACAATTTTGGCAAAGAGCTTCCAAAGCTTTCTTTGAAAGAATAGTTTAATTAATATTATCAGCAAGATTAAGGGTTTGTGGTCCTCCTCCCACCCATGAATGTCACCAAGCAGAGAATGTACTCCGCAGCCGTGACAAAGGGGCTGTGCCAGCACCCCAGTGCCTCTGTCACCATCTCCTGGTGCACAAACCACACATCACAAACGCATCCTGTTCATTCACCTGCCTCAACTCGCTTCCCCTCTTTCAGCTGGTTGGCCACGTGCTGGGGAAGCATGGCATAGAGCAGAGCTTCAGTCTTCTTCTTCTCTTCCTCCAGGTGCTTCGATAGGATCCGCAGTTCTTCCTTCTTCCTCTCCAGCTGGTTAGAGAGCTCCATCTCCGCCAGGCGCTGCTGGTTGAGAAGAATCAGATCCCTGGTCACGTCGTGAGGGGCAATGTCCGCAATGTGCATCTGCCGCTCCTCCAGCTCGTGCAACGTGCGAAGCAAAGGGGAGCACAGGTAGAGCATGCACTGCAGGGACTCCATCCACATCATCTGGCCTGTGTGGAACAAGCATTGGGAAGCGTTTTCAGCAGTGTGGCCTTTCACACGGCGCTCAGCATTACTGGAGTTAATTCTAGGGAATGTGTTCTAAGGACAGTGGGTTTCTGTAGGGTCTGGATCATCACAGGAATTTGTTTCCTGGAGTTAGAGGTGAACTTGTTCAGAGGAGCCACCCTAGGCAAATAACAAAACGTCAGGACCCAGGAAGCAGTCAGTCCCTCACTGCAGAGCCCACCATGCTTCAGGTCCCTCCTCCTCATGAGGAACCCCAGTGCTCACAACATCTCTCCTCTCCTTTCCGCTCCGCATCCCTCCCCGCTGCCCCTCTTCTCCTCCTTGTTCTTGAGCTCCTCCTGAAGCCAGTCAGTCTGAATCGTGCACAGGGGAACTCAGACTCGCAGTGATTAAGCAAAACATTTGAAGTTTAATTTGACAGTGGGCAGTTTGTGCCCCAGTAAAGTCAATGGCACTTTCCTTCCTCAAAATTGGAGCTTTCAGTCACTATCATAATCTAAATAAGCAGTTACAAAAATGCTTGAAATGTAGAAGAAATTTTTGTTGGGGGATTGAGTTTTTGGGATTTTGATTGAGGTTTGGTTATGATTCTGATTTTTACATATTATTATTGTTGTTATTATTATTATTATTATTATTTACTTGCTTCATAAGTATCATTGGTTTCTGAACAGCAATTTAGGAATTCCTATTTCTTTCTTTCTCCCTCACCTCATCCCCAGGGCAACTGGATGAACAGCTTTAAAACTAAGAGGATTGAAACATCAGAAATACCATGTGAATTAACCCCTACCACATAAGAGAAAGTACAGCTGTACCCCTGACTAGTCAAAGTTCCTTGTTTTGGTAGCATTACTTTTTTCAAGATCTCCCTAAACTCTTATTTTTTTTCTGAATCTCAGGAATACAAAATTTGACACTCATTACGTAAAGGTGAAAGAAGACATGATGAGAAAATTAGGTCATATTACATAGTTCAGAGAGGCAAAATTGAAGTCGCAGAACACTTAAACCAAATGTCATTATAGTTAATTACACAAAGCAGAGGATCATTCCATATTCAGTCCTCTCAGTAAAAATAAAGCAAATACAGTATCTTTTTTGCTGAGATAATTTTAACTGGTAAACTCTTACGTGACTTTGGGGGGGTGTGTGAAGACAGAAATCAGAATCTGAAAATGTGACTACAAAAAATAAAAGCACAGGGAACGAATCTATTTTTATCCACATTTGAAACCCAGCCAGTAGCAAATAACTCCCCTCAAAGGCATAAATTAAGAACAAATCATGTATTCACATGTGGGGTTTGCAGCATTAGAAAACCGCCATATTTCTAAGCCTTTCAAACAGGAGCAGAGTTGTTGTTTCTGACTGAAAGCCTTCAAAATCTGGTGAAGTGATAGCAGATTTTGTGTACAAGCATCTACTGTTCCTCTAAACAGAACTATCTAATCTCCTCTCTGCCCAAGGGCTATTTATAGGACTTATGTGAGGTCAGGAGCACACAGAAAGACATTAGTTCAACTCAGCATAATTCCTGATTTAATATGAACACTTATGCTGTTGAAAACAGTGAAGTACCTCTCAGCTCTAGCATTGGCCGTTCTTTCCATGACTCTGGCATCATCTCTCTCCTAGTCTGGAAAACAAATTGGCTGTTGATGAATTTCTGAATGCTAGAGATGGTGAAGGGTACTTCTGGGTGAATGATCTTGAAGTAGTGATCCAAGCAGATGCCCATGGTCTGAAGGCCAGGTACAATCTTTTGAATGCTCACCCCAGCTTGCTTCACTTTGAGCTTAAAAAGAAAATATGGACTATGTGTTATAATTCATGTCCTTTTGGGTTCAGACTATGCTACAGCTGATCATTGCTCAGACATGAACACACACTGAGCCTTGCTATAGCACAATATTTCTGAGCAAAGTTTCTACTTTGTTTCTGTATTACTCCACAGCTCTGAATGTCCTTCACAGCAAGACAAAGCCCCAAGAAAGGAATGTTACCGTTAAAATGTTCCTTCCTATCAATTCTGAAAAAAGCCCAAAATTATCTCCTATTATCCCTGCTTGCATTTGTGTAGGACTAACAAACAGCCTTACAGGCAGCTGCAAGAGAAAATTAGAGATACCAGAGTGTCTTGCATTCCTAAAACAGTATGTGGCATAAAACGCCTTGGCAAATATTAATTTTCTAATGGATGCCACAGGTTACTTTCTCTTAACCATTGGTGTGTAAAGGTTTAGTCATTCTCCTTTACTCTGCTGACCATATGTGACTTCAGTACTACAGAAATGTCCTTCACTACTTCTCATCAGTTATTGAAGCTCTGACCTAGCTACCAATAATGGGTGTAGGACTTTTCCTCTTGGCACACTAGTAATTTTAGTAAATTATGCAGACTGGATGTCTTGAAAGGTTTGAGACTCTGTATTTTGGCCAGTGTGGACCAGTGGCATGAAGCAGATTATGTGCCCTGGAATTTCAAGCAGTATGATGCCAAAACATGTTCCCTGAGGGGAATGTATTCAGCTTTCTTCCGCTGTCCCATCCTCAGCTTCTCCTTTCTTTGCTCCTGTCTTAAATTTACATTCTCTCCACAGAGTTGGGAGCAGAGCTCCAGGGGGCTTGGTGGGAACCCAGGTTAGTTGGAAACCAGCCACAGGGCAGCCCTGCCTGGGGCTGCAGCGTGTGTGTGCACAGGATAGGAGACTCAATCCTCCCCCAGAAGGCACAGATTCTTGGGTCCTGGATGGGGCTGCATGCTGCCTGATTTAGCAGGCAGCTGGGTTTTCCCAGCAGAAGCATGTAGGAGTAGACTCAGGAAGCACATAGAGCCTCAGCTGCCAGCAAAGCCCTCAAAGCCTTGGGACAGATTAGGAGCTGGGAAGAGAGGGGACTAACTACAAGTGTAAAGCCAGTTTAAAGGATAGGTATATCCAGGTACAGAAAGGTGGCCAGAAACCTTGGAAAGTTCTGCTCAGTGTTTGGTAACAGATAAACTGCTGCAATAAACCTTGCTAGCATATCTGCAGCAGTTTCAGACATGGTAAACTCAATAAATTCAAAGGAGAATCCTATCTGGAGTGATCCAGCTGTTTTGTTTATTGCATGTCAGAATACTTCTGCAAATTACAGAGTACTTCTGCAAATCCTGTAAATGAGTGTATGCTGCACACGGAGCACACACAGCAGTGAACTGTAGGACAGTCTGTAAAACAGAAGAGAATTACTATGAGGTTTAGGCTAACCAAGGGCCCTGACCACATGCTTGTCCTACCTCCTTGTCAAAAACCATGTGAAAAGGAAGTCCATTGCAAAACGTTTTGGTGTCAATCCATAGGCTCTTGGGATAAACAGGATCAAATCCTCTCAGGAGCTTACCTGTGGCAAGATAAATGTGCAGTTTTAATTGGGCTGCACCTCATAAAACCAGTCAGCATTACTTTTTATCACTCAGTGAGACAGGACCCTGTCTCATGAGTGAAGACAA
This sequence comes from Atrichornis clamosus, assembly GCA_013400975.1. Lineage (NCBI taxonomy): Eukaryota > Metazoa > Chordata > Aves > Passeriformes > Menuridae > Atrichornis > Atrichornis clamosus. Next base: position 5,904 of record WBMZ01003481.1, on the reverse strand, counting down.
AGCAAACAGTGTGTGGGCCCAGAAACATGCACACATCTGTGCTAAATGCTCTGCAGCATAATCCACAGCTGATTAGCAACTAATCTGAGTTGGCTGAGAGTTTAAAACTTAACCACACAAAAAGCACAGAGCACTGGATGCATGAAATTATGTGGAAAAAATAAGAATAGATGAACAACTGTAGGTGTTGCTCCTCTATGAATTTGCAGATGCCATAGCAATATAACACAGCTATATCCCACAACAATGTGCACAGAAGTGGATTTAATACACTTTGCCAGCTACTAAGGATCACTTAGAGAGAAAAACCCGTCATGATCTGGGTTTTCTCCTATACAATGAACTCCAGTCCATAACACAGAGACCAAAGTACTGTTTGGTTTCTATTTTATTTACCCTGAGGTTTTTTTCAAAATGGCCACAGATCTACAGAGTAGGTTGTGCTTACTAGCAGATATTTTTGTAAAAGGAATACAATGGGTAAAATAATCAAAAGAGCTCATCTTCTGAATGAAGCACCCAAAACATTTGATCTTCACAGTATAAACTTGGATTTCCAGTAACCCACAATAATCAAAAGGATGATTACTTCATGTCATCTCCTTCCCCCAGAAGGTGGCTAGGAGAGGTACTCAGGTAAGTTCTGCTGAGAACAAATGCTCAAGTCACTCAGGAGTCTGGTGCAAAATATTACAAGTGTAGAACGCAGCTCTTAGACCTCTCACTGCTTCAGGGGAAGTCAATGTGGGTTTTTAATTTATCAAAGTCTGGCTCGTGGTAACTCACATTTGTAGATTAAGGATTTTTTTTTAGTAGTAATGCTATTCTCAAATTTTATTTTAAATATATATTAATTTCTTACTCAATGTATCTGCCCTTGTACTGCCTGTGACACTGCACCAGGTGATATCAGGTTCAATTTTTCACTCCTCCCAGAATCCACATATCTTGGCAATACTGAGCTAGAATCTCATTCCTCTTGGGCAATCAAAAGATCCTAACTGAAAAATTCCTTCCATTTTATAAACATATATAAACACCTAACATATAAAAGTATGAACAGAGATTACTAGATTAGCAGTAGATTTTTGGTAGCAAAGGATGTAATTTGGCTTTCTGAATTTACTACAGTTGACAATTTTGGAAAGGAGTAGTATCTACCAAGTTAAAAAACACATTTTTAAATTCAGCATCTTAAACCAAGTGACATGAGAAGGAAGAATCAAATGCACCACACAATGGTATTTTATAGAGGAATACTTTTCAGATGAAAGCCCTGTTTAAGAGACAAAAGTGACAGGTCATATTCCATTTAAGTATCTGTCATTACAAAGCATACTTATTATCTGCAATTTTTCTTTGATCATCCATGTCAAACTGAAAGAAACTTAACCAGAAACATTTTGAAAAGTCGCAGAGGAAATATAAATGGTAACTTCAAAATGGATGAGTGGGTGGGGATAGGGAGGCTTTCTGACTTTCTAACTGAAGAGACTCAGAAATGGTGACGAGCTCCCTCTGAACGATCTCTCACCTTTTCCTAGTGTGATTATTCCTCTTAATGTTTTCCAATGACTTTTCTTAACAGGACAAACAGAGTTTCCCTTGTCTCCAATTGTACTCTTGGCTTTTTCAAGGTCCTGTTGAAATAAATCCCAAGGGAAATTCAAGGGTGTTTTTATTTTAAATATATTTTAGTAGTATGGTGATAATGAATATTAAAATACCTCTTTAGTCAGTTGGTTCTCAATTTGTTTTTCAGAGTCAACAGGGTATTGAGGTGAGGAAGAAAATTCATTTCTTTCTTTGTATGGAAATACAGGGTTTTGAGTGACAAGAAAAACAATATGTTCTTTTTTCCCAGTTCTTTCTTCTTCTTCTGTTTGATTGACTATTTTCATTGAAATCTCAGTGTTAAAAAAATCCAGGGCTGCTGCACCGATGATTCCTGAAGGGGAAACAAAAGACAAGGTATTGCCAAGAACAAAACCTTTTCATTTCCCTTTTTAGAGGACCCACGGTGGAATTTTGCTGTTTCAGAAATCACTTTTCCAAAGGACTGTGGAAGAAGAAAGCAACCTATGTCACTCTTACTACCGTTGCCATGATGAGAACGTGCACATAGGAGGTAAGCTTTAAAGTTACTGTTTCTTTTGCCTTGGCTGAGGACAAATGCTTATTTTCACTAGGAGCAGCTCAGCAGGATATCTGAAGAATGTGTTCAAGTAACTATAGAACAATAATATGAATTCCCATTAACCCAAGAAGTGCAGGGAGTCTAAAGAGACTCTGCTATACAATCTATTTTACACATTGAAAAATATTATATTTTGAAAGGAAGGAAATATCTTTCATGCAGATGAACAATCAGTTCTCTCATTTCTGATTAGGTATTAGGCAAAATACTGGACAATCACTTCAAAAGCTCTGTCTGAAATTCCAAATAGTTCTGTGCTTTCAATACAAAATGAATTTTGACAAAGGGAGAAGTTTTGATGAACTTCTAAATTCAGCATCATCTATGAAAGAAGGGTATATGGTCATCTCTTACAGACCTACAGCTGTTTAACCCTTGCACAAGTACAACTGTGGAGATTCTGGTAAATGTTGGTAAGAGGTTCAGTTTTGAGCAGGGCTCAGTAGGAGTTTTACAGATTGGATGTACTACAGGGTGGATGAATGTCTTCAACTCCTCTGTAATTTCTACTTCACTGTAATTTAAGGAGCACGAGTCACTGAGAACTAATGAACAATCACAGTACACACCATGAGCTTAACTTTTCTTCCAGGGAAGGAATTCTATAGCAGGAATGGACATTTATGGCCTGCGTTGTCATGTCATAAATTTTGATGGAAGCTACCGGGAGCTAGGAGTGATCAGGCAGTAGGGGAATACTGAGTTCAGGTGTTTGGAGACTGAACTCTACCAGGCTTCAATTCCATGGCAAATCCTCATCTGAAAAAGATCTGAGTGTACCTGCAAATATATGATTATTCTGTATACATATTGCACTGATCCATACCCTGCATTTTGTCTCATTACCTGGCACAATATGGCACAGGCCTCTTCTGTCTGAATAGTAATGTAAATGCATTGACCCATCTTCATTCTTTTCTACTCTAAAAGATGGTGCGTTCATCTCCTGAGGAAAAAACAAACAAAGCCAAAACCTCAAAATCTTTTTCTGATGCAGACTACTGATGAATTCCACTTGTACAAAAGCATCTCGTACCTTAATAACATAAGCAGCAATATGAATAAGCTGAAAAACAGAAAATTAAATATTCTCACCTGTAAAGGAAAATCTGCTATGCATTAGAGCCAATGTACTAAATAATTGAGGACTAATCAAAAACAACCATACTTAGAAATTGTCCTAACAATTTGGAGTAATCTGTTTCAGAACATAGGAGAACATGCTTTGGTGTATTTTTTCATTATTCATTCACACCTATGAGATGCTGTTCCTTGCGTTATGAACTCTGACAGAGTCCATCCATACCTGCTCAGCAATTACTGCTTGGACTTGCCTGGTAAGAAAGGGACAGGTAGCTGTGCAATGCATCCAGGTTCTCTATGAACTCATAGAGATTTCCACCCAGTGTCCTCAGCATGTGGTCATAGCCTGAGCGCTTACAGAATTCAAAGAAATACTTTCCAAACTCTCTCAGAACCATGTCAGCAGGAACACCTGGCAAAATAAAGATACCTTAATAGGAAAGGCTTGGAAGTTCCTGAAATGCTGTCAGGTGGATTAAGAGTGAAGGTAGAAAATTTGCAACACAGGGAAGGCATTCCAAAGGGCACAGGAGACTAAACCTGGGCTGCAGTCTCAGGCTTGGCCCAGGAAGGGTCATTTTTGAGGCATGGTGACACATACCTAGCACTTTGCAGGCTTTGTCGACGAGCTGCATTGTGATCTCATCTTTGTAAACCTCAAAAGTCAAGAAAGAATCCTGGACTCCAGCCTGCAGCCTACAACAAAGACAATATTCTTGTCTCAGCAGTGCTGCAAATACAACACGTTTGGGTGACCCACCTGGCACTCGTTAAGCACTGTTTGCTGTGAACCCACTCCTTAACCTCCCTCGAGCGTTATATTGGAACACACTACTTCCTTGAATGATATAAGTTTAAAATTAAATAGCTTTAAATTAATTGAATTGCTTTAACATGGCAGAATGGTGCTGTCCACCTCTCCATTTCTGCTATTTCACATTATGGTATCACAGTAAACCCTTTCAAGGATTAGGGCATCATACCGCGGGGCGCTACAGCAAGTGGAGTCTTGGTTTCTCTTCTGGTCTACTGCCTTGTTGTTCAATGTGGCCACGATATCAAGCTCTTGGGGCTCCACAAACCTGCTGATTTTTTTATATTCGTGTCAATGGATAATATATATATGTATCTAAGCATCATTTATATATCTTGGAAATACCATATAGCTCATGAGGTAAAGACAAAACCAGAGATGATACAAGGCCAGGTTGAATGGAGCTTTGAGCAACCTGTTCTAGTGGAAGGTTTCCTGCTCGTGGGAGGGGGATTGGAACTAGATGATCTATGATTCTATGATTTACCTGCTGTTCTGAAAGTACTGGGGTTAAACGGACTTTATATCAAGGATGACATCTTTTCAGTGTAATTACTTTTCAATACTGTCACAGTGAGCCAGTGAGTCTATTGCAAAATTGTCTATAAGACTAAATGTCATCTTTAATTACCTGATATGACAAATTAATTGGGATAAATTAGTATCAGAGTATGAAGTGTTACAAGGCAAGAAACTCTTGCTTTTGCCCTGCTCGTTACTTCTAATAATTACTTGAGATACACATCAGCTACCATTTACCATTGAGAAATTATATCCCCTGCTGCTGAATTCCTGAACATTTTCTTTCAATGCACTACATTTATTGGGAACATGTTACCTTAATTTTTCCCATGTTTCTTCACCATACTTTTCAACCACCAAAGACTTCAGGCATGTGTTTATAAATCCATACTGCAAAAGTAAATATATGAACATGGAAAAGACATACTGGGTTTTCAAATGCTGCCCCAACATGCCACCTTTGTGTATTTCAGGTTCCTCTGCTAATTTTACATTGCAAAAGAGAACGTAATAACGCTTGACGGCCAAAAGGGAATGTAATAATGTTTGACAGTCATTATATCTAAACAGCGCAGCCTTTTCCGCAGCGTTTCACAAGCATTCAGCAAAAGAGAGCAAACAGTCCATCCTGTTTAGCAGAGAAGGACCCGGCGGCAGCCGCAGGTCAGGGATGCGCTGCCGTGGATGCCGCCGGGAGCAGGGCGCTGCAGCGGCGGGCGCAGCAGCCACGCACGGCTGCCGCATCCGCGGTGACCTGGCTGAGCCGTGACTGCTGGGGTTTGGCGTTAACACCGACAGACCCTACACTGGCGGTGGGGGGAAACGCTCAAAGAACAGCCCCGAGCAGCGCTGCCAGAGCGGCAGCAGCCCAGGGAGGATGTGGTGCGGATCCCGCAAAGCCCGCGGGTCAGCACCCTGCCCCCGGCGCGGCGGCAGCAGGCGCTCAGCCCCTGCTCTCGGGCTGGGAGCCAGCGGCAGGAGCTGCCCGTCTGTCTGTCCGGCTCCGGCACGAGCTGCCCGTCTATCTGTCCGTCTGTCCACGGAAGGAGCTGCCTGTCTGTCCGTCCCCGGCCGCAGCTGTCTGTCCACGGCAGGAGCTACCCGCCTGTCTATCTGTCCGTCCCCGGCAGGAGCTGCCCGTCTGGCTGTCCGTCCGTCCCCTGCAGGAGCTGCCTGTCTGTCTGTCTGTCTTTCTGTCTGTCTGTCCCGGCTCGCCCCCGCCCCGCCGCCCCGCTCACCATCCTGCCGCCGCCGCCGGTCCCGCCGCGCCTCCCGCTGCCGGCCCGGG
>WBMZ01003479.1:0-80231 GCA_013400975.1 Atrichornis clamosus | reverse complement strand
TGACTGAGGACCATGGCCCAGGCCTCCAGAAAACATTTAAATATGAAGTCACAAAAACTCCAATCCCTCAACAGGAAAAACATATTCCTTTACTTGCTTTCCAACAGAGAAGTAACACAGGATACATTTAACTCAGAAGCTGGCCTTTGGTAGGGACCAGCATTATTTATTCAAGAAAAATTCTAATAATATTGAGCAAATATAAGGAACAACCATCTAGGAGTATAACAACAACTTCTGGCAACATAAAATCTTGAGCCTTCACAAGTCAGAATTTGCCAGTGGACTATTATTTCCAAAAGCCCCAACAGATCAACCCCTCATGAAGTTCTCCAAGCATTTTCATACTTTCTGGTTTTTCCATCATCCTGTGGCAGTGAGTTCCATGAGTTCTCCCTTTTTTTTTTTTTTAGCTTACTGCCTGATAGGCAAAAAAAAGGAAGGGCAACTCCTCATATAATGAAAAACAGTGAGTAACTGTTCTATTTCACCTAGACACTCAAAATGGTCTGAATATCTACCACAACTACTGACTCAGAAGCCAGCTGTTTTCCAGAAGGAAAAAAGTGTATTCCTTCTATTTAGGTCCTCTCCACATCTAAGTCTTTCCATGTCTCTGCTAGCCTGGTTGCCTGCTATTTGCCTTTTCCAATTCTACTGTTATCTTTCTGAAGCTATACACTGATATAGCAAGATTTTCCATTTTGTTCTTTGTAGACTTCATGATGATGGCTCTCATGGAGCCAGAACGCTGACCCCAGCAAACCATCAGGTCTGTTTTATGGCGGCAACGCTAGCTGAGAATCCAGCACTGTACTTGACAGAGTTAGCGTTCCCCACTCTCCAGCATTCTTTTGCATCTACGGACAAAAAGTCATCTAAAGATTTTATCAGTCACTGTCTCCACTACGAGACCTTTATGTAATTCCCAACTAATCTGTATTAGCAACAATGTTGCTACTTGACTATTCACTGTTTCCCCTGCTCAGAAAACGCGGTCTGTAAGACTCCATCATCAGCCTTCTTCACTCTGGAGCCTAGCCATTCATTCTTATTTTTCCTTCTGTTTTTTAATGAACACATGGTCTGTGAGAAGAGCGTCAGTAAAACTTCTCAGTGAAGGCTCTTGTTAACAACATTGTGAAAAGCCAAGTATGTTGTATTAACCAGCATTTTCACTGGCTCCTTCAAAGAACTTTCTAATAGATTTGTGAGGCATTGCTTCCACTTGAAAATAAACCTCTTCCTCTCTTCCTTATTGTATCATCCATTCCCATTTACCCAGTAGTCTATTCTTTGCTAGAATTTCTGCCAAAGAATTTCCTTCTGTTTCAAGGACTTTTTAAATAATTGATATCATATGTGCCAAATTTCATTCCCGTCCAGTTAGTAACTCAGTAATGTCTTACTTGTGTTATTTTAAAGTCTTGACTGAATACCATATGGTCACAATGTTTATCATTTCTGTTATTAATGTCTTTTATTGAAGCTGTGGTCCACCAGCAAAGCAAATCCGGTGCTAGGGATTCTAGCATCAGACCAAAAACATAACAGCCACATGAATGCCAGTCCAAATGAGTTAAGGGACTTCTGTCTGGTTGGCTTGGAACTGGCAGTCTCTATGTTAAAATGACATATCATTTGTCTTTTAACATACTGCATAAAATCAGCATAAAGTCCAAGTTATGCAAGCTTACTAAATCAACAGAAAGGCATTCACCTCCCCACATTTGAACCAGATGAAACTTGTACTGACAGATGATCTGCTAGCATGCGTTGATAATGATGGAACATCAGCCTCACACTTAGAGGTTAATTTTCTTATAAGATATGCTTAAAAAGCTCAAACCTCTGTTTTACATGGGTTCAAAAGTGATTACGTCAATTCATGGGAGAATGAACACTCATCAGAACTCGCTGCAGATGACTGGAATCTGCACCACATAGTGTTCAAGTGTCTTGGTATGCCAGCCCTAGTTTATCCTTCTTCAGGCATGTGCTAATGTTCACAGTTGGATTCAGACACTAAGCAAGAGAGAAATAATTTAATCTACTACCACCATTCCCATGTGGTGTTTAAGTTTTACTCGTCCCCAAAAAAAATCATTTTTACTCCAACAGACTATTCCAGTTTCACTGTTCCAAAATTAATTTCTATCTCATCTCCCAGTTACACCTCATCTCCCTCCACATCAGAACGTATAAGAACTTCCTGTGAACATCAGACCGTGTTCTGGGTTGTCTTAGGGTTCTCTCCAACAAGCAAGCTTAGTGGGAAAAGAGAAATCAAGAGACTGAATACAAGTATAAGTTAATTTGCAAAGGCCTGAACAAGATAGGTAGTGAGGAGCACTGTGTGCTACTCAAAATCCCCTACTTTCTAATCCTCCATGCCTTGGACAGCCATGGGAACACATAGTTATTAGGAGATCAAATTCTTCTGGATCCCTAGTGTATATATATATATATATCTACACATATTTTTAATATATCTACACACAGAATTAAGACAACATCCCCATTAATACAGATAAGCAAAACACTTGAAAGTGGAATCAGAGACTGTGAGGTTACTGATTTGTAACATACCATCTCCTGATGTTTCTGATGGGCAAAGTATCTCATTTTGGGATGGAATTTATTTTGTTGTTGTAGGGTTGGTTTGGGGGTTTTTTAAAGAAACCTGTGGTATTTCAAATTTGTCTTTGAAAAACTTTTTTCTCTCTAAACAGAAGAAACTACCCCACAATAGAATTCCAAGTAGTCACACCTGCCAACTATACACACAGTCATACTGCTGTTGGAATGGACTGAACTTACCAGAATAGAACATATACTTGGAAAGTCCTAAAAGTACCTCTCTGTATAACACCAAACCCCAAATATTTGAAAGGTTAGAAGTCCAGACCTAAGGCTGTCCTGAAACACTGCAGTGCTGTCCCAGCATCAACATCATAGCAGGGAAAATTACCACGTATCATATACACACATCTGCATATTACATATGCATATTATATCCATCTCGAAATAATTCATTCCAACATGATAAAAAAAGGCAAAAGAGTTTTACATTGTTTTATCTATATTTTCTGGAATTTCAAGTATCTCAAATACGATGATGAAAATATCTGCAGTGTAGCACACTATGCTTTCTTGCTGTTTCTTGGCACAGAAATATTCATCCAAATTGCCAAAAGAAGTAATTAAATGAACCACCTATAGGATTCAGGTCTGTATGTATATACATTTGTTCTGAGTTTGGGTTGCAGCAGGAGAAATAGAGAGAAATCTCTATAAGAAAAATCATTTAGGAAACAGAACCTACAGAAATCCTGCACCATTTAAATGGCCTATGAAGTCATTCCAGTCTAGGGGAGAGAAGAAAATACTGATAAATCAGTGATTTACAATAATTTTCTTCTATGACCTGGAATAAGTTTTGTTTTGTGCTCTGGTGGGATCAAGAGAAAAGAAATGATAAGCAGTTCAAGAGAAACAGATTCATTTTAACATGGTACGCTTGTGTTTCAGTTGTTAGAAAAACAGTATCAGGAAATCCTCCACTACCACTGACATTAATGAAATGCACCTACGTTCATAATCAAACAAATTTTTTAAAAGTCCTGATCACAGTTAATTTTTACTATTCTCTCTCAGAAATGCCACTGGATATTGCTAAATTGCTACATAGAAAAACTGCTTCAAATTAGAGAAGAATTCATCCATTAAGATAGAAAAGGTTGTACCTGCAAAAACATCCCAAGTTCAGGAATGTAATTGCCATATATATAGTTTTAAAGAAAAATAGAATATAGGGTCTACAAACTTAATAACTGCATTAACTCATTTCTAGCCTTGGTAAGCATGATTATCACCAATTGAAGAATGTACTGTAAGCTTTCATACTGACAGAATTTACCACATCATCCTCAATAGGTCAATCAAATGTTCTGATAAGAAACCAGTTGATTACAACATGGAATGTGTACAAAAAATAAATTCTCAAAAGAGATACATTCCTTTGAACTCACAGGAACACATTGGGAAGCACGCCAACAGTATGCTCTGTAGGTTTTGAGTCAGAAGTATGGAGCCAAATAAAATACAAACTTACTTTTTTTCTGATCTATTTTTTGTGACACAGATGGATTAGTAGGACTTGATATTGGCAGAGTGGTCATCCTCGTTGTGTTGTTAAAAGAGACATCTGTAGACCACAGAGTCACCTCCCCTGCAGTGGCAAACAACTGGGTGGTGTCTTCAGAGCCCTCTGCCACACCGGCATCATAGGCAGGCTGACGATCCAGCACTGTGGCTTGAGTTGGGAGAGTAAAGGAATTTTTCTGGAAAGACTCTCTCAGTATATTTGAGTTCTTGTTCATTTGGTCAATGTGGGATAAAGGCGTGGTAGTCCAGGAAGAGGGCTGTGTGCTGAGATCTGCTGTGGGATCAGTCTTGGAATCATTTTCAACCATGTTTGGCAAAAGATCATCATATGTTTCAAAGTCACCATTAGCTGTGAGGGCCTCACTTCCATTTGAATAAAAACATGTTTTCTCTAACACTCCTGGAAGAAAGGAAAAAAAAAGGCACCAAAATTACCATCACCTGGAAGGACAAGTGTTACTGATTTGTTTTGGAAAGTTAAATATAATGACACATGTTCAAAAAGCAATATTTATTTTAAAGTTAAAACTAAAGAGAACTAAATTTAAGAATTTAATGTAGCAACAAAATAATAGTAGTATATAAAGCAAAAGCTACGGCTACATAGGACAAATAGAGAAACAAACACTTCCATGAGTTTAAAATGTTTTAATCTTACTTAGAGTACATCACAGAATACTCACGTTTATAGAGTGCAATTTCAAGGAACTCTAACATGCATTCATTCTATCATTGTGTTAACAAGATGGACAGTACTACTTTTTTCCTTTTAAATTGCATCATCTCTTGTTTTCATAGTACCACTATCTTCAGAAATCCAATTCTGAAGCTCCAAGGGAACAAACACATTTTTAATATGTTTCATGTTCACTAATTTGTAAAATGGAAAGAGGTACAATTTTCTCTATATAGGATTACGTAATTTAACTATCAGTGCTAAGTACAGATCCATGAGTTCTTTGTCATTCTTCTCTGATACTGGATTTTAAATATACAGTTGTTATCTAAAATTCTAGTCACTTGCTGGCTTTATTTTTTGATCATTTGTTTTATTATAGACAAACATAGACTTTGCTTAGTTGTGTGTTGAACAGTTCTAAGAAATTATAATCCACCAATCAAAACAACTGCGTAACAGTAAGTAGATGCATCCCATAAGCATCAGGAATTTAAATTACATAGTAAGAAGATCTATATTTAACCTATTAATCCAAATAATAAATAAGACATCTTAAACATATATAGGACACGTAACTTAGTTATCTATAATAAAAACCTAAAAGTACTATCTCAAAATTTTTAACCAAATATATTAGAATCAGAGTTAATGCTGGAAGAGAAGCACCACTCTGTATCACAATATAAGAAATTTTTGGTAAATAGCAAAAGTAATTTTTGCCATGGGATAGTCATGTAAAAGAGCTTAACAAGCATAATTAGCACAGTTCATCCAGGACTGTGGCATAAAAAAATTTAAAAGGAATACTCAAAACATAAAGTCTCCCAAATGTTTCTAAATACCATGGCAACAACTGATAATTTTAATAACTTTTCTTGTTGGTTATTCCTGACAGTGATTCTTAAGCACTTCTCTCTTCTTGTTTCAAGATAACGAAGTAAAAACAAGAGAGTGGAGAATATTTGTCCTTTCAAAGAGAGGACACAAATACAAAATCCAAAGAAAAGGCTTAAAACACCGCTTGCCCCAAGTGAGATCCATGTGGAAAGGGGAGAGAGATTTCTGCTTATCCTTTCAGGACCTCGCTCATTCTCTCACCCTTACTGCTAGCTACAGGCCCTCAAAAAGATGCTCACACCTGAAGTGTGTAGCAAGAATTCACCTCCTGTTGTTCCGTACAAACCCTCTGAACACAAAGCAAACCACACAGATTTTTCTCCCCACTCTGACAGCTAAATCATTTCTTCCTAGTCTTTCATGTTGATTTGATCCTTCATTAGGTGCTTGGTAAGATGAACTCCACATGACAGGGGGATTGGAAATAGAAGATCTTTCTATAATTCTATGATTCCTGAGTGCACACAACACGCACCCCCATCTCTCCTAAATATCATTTCCAGTTTGGGTACAGGTTTACCAAAGCAGCCGGTTGCTCTCTCACCTCTGAGTCAGGCCTTGTACACCCCCCACCCCTCCAGGCACTTTCCCGAGCCAAACCCACAGCCCTGCCAATTCCAGGCACCACACAGAGCCCAAGAGGGTATCCTGAGCCCCTTCCCACTCCTGTTACTCACTTCCTCTTCTCACTCCTTCATGCACTCTGCAGCTAGACTAAATCAGATGACTAGTCTGAAATTCAAGGACTGGGCAGGAGGAAATGTTTATTAATCACAGTTACAGGTTACTAACAATGCCAGAAGAATCCAGCTTCCAGTTACAGTCTGAAGTGACTTTGGGTTGGAAAGTTTTATAGGTAGGAAGAAAACAGGACTAGAATAGCTGAGAAGGGACGAGGTCAGCATTTTCCTTTTTCACTGAGTAACCTTTAACCGTAGCAAATGCAAACAGCAAGAAAAGCTTGTGAAATTTCTGAAATATAATGGGTTTCAATGAAACAGTTACCATTTGAGATTTACCATATCCTCCTTTATCCAGCCTGGATTGTTTTGGCTCCTGTGTCACTAACTGTGAGTAAATCTTTATGTCTAACTTCTACAGGATAAACCCAGGGGAACTTTATATGTTAAGGTTTCTGGTTTTCCACCAGCAAATGTTCATAATTCATTGGAGTTTGGACGAATTTTCTGTATTTTACAGAAGCAACTAAAAATCCCCCACATGACAATTATTTCAGAAGCAATTTTTTTGTTTAAGTCCTCTGGTCAGACCAAACAAGAAGAATGAATCTGCTGGCGTTTCACAAATAGGCACCACTATTAATATGAACTCCTAAAGTTTAAGGAAGTGTGAGTGGTCGTGCTCAGAAATCGTGCTCACTTAAATGTGCCTTTATTTGTGTCTAAATAAAACATTGAATCTCTGTAATTCAGAAGCCTACTTTGTTTCAAGTTTCAAACTTAACTAGGGGGGGTTTTGAGTTTTCAAAAAGTTAAAACACAGGTTTTTAACTCCTTTGGAAAAGTGCACAGTATTTTTCCATAACTCAAGAGTAGCTGAAGGTATTTTTTCACATTCTCTCTCCTCCTCCCTAGACTCGTCTCTTCTCCTCCACTCAGCATAAAAATAGAAAAAATCTGTAAAATGTTGGTCTCAAAGAGCTATTAATAATGATTTAAAATTAAAGTTAAAATGATTAGCTCTTTATATATCAGAATAAGAGGCAATACACTACAAGACAGGTAAACCCTTGAAAGATGTTTGAAAATAACTTTTGGTTTCATGGAGTGGACAAATAAATACTGTGAAGCAAAATATTGAAACTATCCACTGAAATCTATCCTCCTCTCACTAAGACTTATTTCATTCTTTTTTTGAAACAAAAAATAGTAGCTATGCCTATCACTGTCATAATGTCATTTACTTCTTTCACTGAGATCCCCAAACGCTTGTTTGTTTCTTTAACTCATTTTTCCAATAATAGCATTTTTTGTTCTATTTTCACAGTTTCCTAGTGATAACAACTCCTCATCTTGACAGGGGTACCATACCATGAACCTCTTCTCCACAAAAGGACTTCCCAATTGTATCATCTCAACTGACAATGAAGAGTATTAAAATTCTTTTTAACATTTTTTCCTCCCAAAATAACAGGAGCGTAGACTCAGGAATGTGCCCTTCTCCAGCAGCTAGCTCTAGATGACAACTCTGTTTCCAGTTAATATGCAAGAGTTTTGGGTCACCTTCCTGAGTCACCTTATTCTTCTCCCACATTTTCCTCCTATTCTCTCCTTCTACCAATGCACAGAAGGGAATTTGAGCACTTGATTCCAGACTACAGAGTCCGCTCTCTGCATTGGACTCCCACCTGCTTGGATTTTAATCCTTCTCCCACCCCCTTCCCTAAAAATACTACTGTATATCTCCAATCTTAAATTAAGCTTACTGGAGATGTTTGTAAAGCATCTATATTTAAATTTTAAGATACCTAAGAAAACAGAGTGATAATTTAAAACAATCAGTTCTTTTTTAATCTCTTCAGTAAAAAGAAATTAGTTTCTCCCTCGCAATGTCTGCTAACAGCTATACAACCTATACAGAACATGCATTTAATTCATGTATGCCTGCACATTATATCCAGCTATTCTTCAGATTTGAGTTCATACAGATCTGTAGAGAGCAAATCATAAGCCAGGTAATTAGTTGAGAAATACCTGTAACAATCTTGAATTTGTGTCTCCAGCTGCAGCTGGACACATGCAGATCACAGAAACATAGAGCATGCTGGCCTTCATTGTGTTTGGTACAAAACAGTGGTACTGAGACCAGGCTCATTCAGTCCAAAGCAATGCTTTTCTAGCAGTCTCACTGATCATTTTCCAGTCAAGCTTCATTTTTGGGGAATCAATATTTTTCTTAAATCTGGACAGTTATTAAAAAATGAACAGTTTACTTTAATATGGACAGTCAAGAGATCTAGGAAACAGTTACACTGTTCAAACTATTAAATTGAGATTTTGGCAGCGTAAACTGTGGCAGACTTCTAGCAGTTCAGAGCAGGAAGGCTCAGGAGGACCAATTTTGTTTAAAAGCTAATGAAACATTGCAAAGCAGCCTACAAACATATGTGATCGATGAGGCAGTTGCAAGGGAAATAAAATGTTGGCTTACTACTACAACTAGCCAGCACACATGAACTGAGATTTCTCTTGCAGGGTCTGTACCTGTGACTCTGCACCCTAGAGAAATGGGCACATCACTGATACTGGGAAGGTTCCACAGCATACCAAACAACTGCACATCAATGGAGCTGCAGCAATAGACTTGGTCCTGCTCTCTTTCTGTCCTTCCTGCTTTCTTTCCTGCTCTCTTCCTTCCTTCTTTTCTTTCCTTTATGGAGCTGTAACTATAAAGTATTTTCCTTTCCCAGATAAGTATCTGCAATGGGAAGCAACTATCATACAATAAAAAACAATTGTAATTTGGTATAATGCTTCTCAGCATGTGAAGGACTGTTTAAAAACGATATTTCAAGTGGTTTAGAACACCTTCTCTTTGCAAGGAAAAGAATGAAAAAGTCAGAGGTTTTTAATTCTTACAAATGTGCTACTTTCCACCTTTGTAATGTTTGCATACTGTTCATTATTTAAGGATTTTTTTTCCACTGTAAGCAAAATGAAACAATCTACAGATTCTAACACAATTTGAAGGGGATCTTACATCTCTCCAAATTTAAGAAAGATTTACCTATTCAAAGCATGCATTCAGTTTTTGTTTGTTTTTCTGGAAGGTAACGAAATTATACTGTGCAATACTATACCTTATCATACTATATTATACTACACTACACTAGCTATAGTGCTCAGGAAAAAGTTATGGACCAGTCTTATTAGAAGGCTTTTGATGTCTATAGGGGTCAGATGAAATTGTAAAGTATCAGTAACCTTAATCATGTATCATCTAGCCTTTTCTTCCCCCTTCAATTTTACATTGCTGAGTTAAGTCTTCATGGCCAAGGTCTGGGAGTTTAGGTCTTCAACAGCCCAAAGCAAGCACCACGGCAAGCCCTTCTGTCCTCTGATGTATCACAGGCTTTCAGCACGTTACCGTGGTCATGACCTAAAGGTTAGACTGCCTTCAACGCAACTGGTACTGCCTCCACTTCCATGAGTCGAACTACAGTCATCCCTTTTAAACTTTTCTTCTACACCTGGTGACAGTACACACAGCCAGCATGTAAGTGCTTAAAAAAAATCAAAGCTAAACAACTCAGATTGATATTTTCTTCTACGGACTATAAAAGACTCTTGTATCTTTAGTCAAAAGAATGTGTATCTTTACAATTCAATTTGTCTTTCCTTTATGCACAGTTCTAAAAAAACTACTTTTTCAAGGGCTTTGGGTCTTGAATACTTAAATAGTAAATAAATTTTGAAAGTTTGATTAATGTCATATTTTGAAAACAGGGCCCCATGACACCTCAAGTAGGATATTCTCCATTACTACAATATGACTTTACTGCTCTTCCTGTCTCCTTCCACCCACACAAACTTTTCCAGTTTTTCAACATCAGATCTTGCAATGATGTGCAGGCAGCAAAACAGATGTGAGGAAAATGAATAGAAAAGTTATCAGCTGCATGCACATTTCTTCATGTGTTGTATGTTAATTAAAAAATATTATAGAAGGAAAAGAATAATTGGCTAAAAATGTACCACAGGAAACAAAATACTTTCTAGCAAAATATAAAAGGCCTAATTTCCTGATATATTCATTAACAAAGTCAAATCAAAAAAGTTCATAACGTTCTAAACTATATACTGGAGCTTTCTATTTATGTTTTATGCACCAATGAAAGATACTAGAATGACCACCACAGAATTTAACTCCTCCCATTTGTGAAAAAAAGTAAAACCATAATTTTCTATATATTAAATAATTTCCCTTAGCTGGTCAGGACTATCAACTTATTTTTGATATTGTAAGACTTCATACCAATATTAGAATTCAGTTATTATCAATCTCAAGTCAAGTACTCTTCTGGATATAGTGCATTCTCAATAACTAAAACAGACTACATTATGTCACACATACTTGAAAGATTTCCACAGAATTTGTTCATTTAATTCTGGTCATCCAATATATTTGCTTCTAGACTGTGGATGCATAGAAAGTGAAAGCTGCTGAGAATACTAAATTATAATATGTTAATTCAAAAGATGCTTCTGAAAGGAGCTTTGCCAGTTTTAGACTTGGTTTATAACACCAAGCCTTATTCCTTATCCTGTAGTAATTACATTGACTTAAAAGGAGATAGTCCTGATTTTTGCTACACAAGTAGGATCAGAACAGGCCCCATTTCCCAGAGGATTTCATACATTTTAATGATGTGTTGATACATGCCTCAGGAGGGGATTGAGCAGACCTGATGTAAATACACCTGCTTTTTTATCTGGTTTCTTACCAAAGAATGAAAATCTAGAGCAGAGGATATGAAGGATACAAATGGAATGCTAAACATAAGGAAAGCAAATTGAATGGCATCATATTTCCTAACTGCCAGACTTACTTGATCTTAATCCATTTCAGACTGTTCTTAGTTCCAAGATACAACCCAAGACTTACTTGTCAATCATAACCTTCACTAGCTTTGGGGGGGTTTTTTACCACTCTAACTTAAACTAAATGAAAAGAACAGACTACAACATCTTGCAAATCCTTTACGGACTGAATTGAGAAAAGAGATTTAAGTTGTCTTGATTTTGACAGTGCTATTGAGACATGTTTAGTTTCTTCCTGTGCTTGCCAACTGTTTGACTGTTTGATGTGTATTGAAATTGGAATGTTTAAAAGAAGAAAATAGATTTATATCTATGTACTGGATACATTACCCCACTTGTTACAGATGTGCTTCTGAAGTGCTTAAGGAAGTTCAACTAGAAAATATTCTCACAAACAAACAAAAAAAAAAGGGCAAAAATCCCAAAAACCCTCAGCACTGAAAGAAAATTAATTTTTTAACTTTTTCTTTTCCTAGGAAAAAGTAATGCTTTAACCTAGAGTTACTGTCTTTTCCATGTTGTAGTTGAAGAAATTTAATGATATGTCAGCTTCTCTAAAGGTAAAAAAGGGAAGACTTAAAAAAAATTTACTGTAATAAATTAGCACCTTTTAATTATGTAAAATATAGACACAAAATTACTTAACAGACTAAGCATTATGAAATCTAATATACCTGGAACAAGTTTTCAAAAAACGTACTTGGGGTTCTGCATTGATACATATTTCCTATGTAGAAGAAATGAACATAATTTTCCTTAGTTAAATGGTAATATTTTGTACCCTGTTCAGAAAGATTTGTGGCTATTTATTAATTAAATTTCATCTGAAAATAAGGACCAGATTTGGATATGAATGTGTGACATAAAGGGATAAATATTCCATTACAATGACATTTATCTAAAGTGTTAACATAAGTATTTTTTGAACTTGTAAAGTGACTGCTGAAAAAAATCCACACGCTACATGTTCAAGAAAGTCTGCTCCTCAAAAGTCTACCTTGAGAAAATCAGAAAAATTTCCTCATCAATACTTTAAATATGTTTCAAATATATAAATCTAAATGGCATATTTATTTCTCTGCAACGAACAGTCACTAGGGAGATTAGTTTGCTAGGTAGGTGTACTAAGATATATGTCTAATGTCCACAATTATATTAGCACTTGAGAATGTGGCCTTAGCTCCTTAATTAAAAAAGCACTCACCTACAAAAGTCAGCAGGATCACCAGCAAAAGGATAAGGGCACAGATGCATGGAATCAGTATCAGGAGCAAAAGTCGAAGGAACTTGGCAGAAGCCAGTTTCTGAGAGCAACCATCCCCCATATTATCCTCATCTGTTCCTAAGACCTGAAAAAAAAAAGTACAGTTTTATCATTCTGGTGTCCATTAGTAACTCCTACATTTTCAATAGCAGTCCTCCCTCCCTGTTACACAGAACAGCTACATTATCTAAATATATGCCATAAATGGCTTTTAGATTTTTAATGACAAGTTGTATGTAAACTTTCTTTCTGGCGGACAGTCTAGTGCTATCCATATAATTTAGCTAATATCCACAGACTTATAGCTTCATTAGCATTTCTAAACATTTCTGATGAACTGGACGTTCAATAGGCCTTTCATTTGAAACAAATTTAAAATAAATAATAAATTTAAAGAGTAAGGCTAAATACAGATTTTTTTATAATTCAAAATAATCCATTACTAATTTTTCAAGAACTTCATGTTCTTAAGTTTCTTTTATTAAGCAATCAAGGGACTATTATAATCTTTGTTTTAAGTGACAATAGAAGGGTTAAGGACCATTTCATTTATTATGCACAATAAGACCGTCTAGTTTTTAAAGTACTTTATAAAACTATAATTTATACATTTTCTGTTCTATGAATGGAAAGCAAAAAAATAAAGCAAAATTATTTTCTGAATTCAGTAGAGCTGCACAAAGTACAAAAATTCAAGCCCTTGCGAAAGCCTAAATATGTACTTTATATATATATTTTTCCAACCTAACTCCATTAAGACTATGATCTCATATACTGAAGAAATGTTGTACTTTTTAAACAAATAAAAAAAATCCAAATCAATATTTAATAGGAAGATTGAAACCATTATGAAGTCAATGTACCTTTATTTGAAATTGACTGAAAAATAAGATTTTTGTTATAATAAGGTGAAACTGGATGATAGGATTATTAATTCCAGACAGTGCCTTCCCAAAGGATGACTAATAGTTTATCCTCTTTGTCAGGAAGATCAATCACATCAAAGTTGGTCGTGACAGGGCACAAGAATAAATGCATCCATTACCCTGACAGCCTCTCCCCAAAGAACCTCGAGAGACTGAGGTCTACAACATAAATAATATTAGTCTTGTAAAAGCCAGTCTCCGTGGATTGTCCCTTGGCTGGCTCTGCTGAGAGCGCCTTTCAGCAAAGAGCAGGTTATGAGACTGACTGGCACAGATGGGAGTAGAACAATTCCCTGAGGAATTGCTGCAGAGAGACTGCATTTGCACTGCCCCACAGCCTCACTGCCCCTTTTACTACCTTGACGGAGAAGACTGTAGGCATAAGTGGGATTTGCAGAATAATTTTCCATCATTCTGCAACGTCCCTTTTTCCAGCATGCCACAAAGACTATTTGGAAGGAAACTTTCCTCACTGATATTAGAATTATCAACTATTTCTGATACCCCTGGTTACTAGACAGTTCAGACCCTGTATAGACAGCAGAAACTAAGAAAATTGCAATTGTGGAGTTGTATATATCTTTTTTGACACTGCTAAACATCATGTCATTTAATCACTTTGAGACTCATCCAGTCTCAAACAGTCTCAGTAAGATGACAAAGTCTGTAATCTGATCCACATTTCCCACAAAAAGGGAAATATAAATATATATTGGAGAGAGTTAATTGGTTGTTAGAAGTGCTTTTCTTAATCAACAGCTTGTTCAGAAGCTGTAAATTTTTCAAACAAAGGTTTCGGGCTATCTCACCTAATTACTGCCCTTATCCACAAGTGACATCTCAAACATCCAGACACAGATAAATTAAGTATTTAGGTGAATATTAGGAACCTAAATCCATGTGACATTTAGACAATATCTGCTTGACTTCCTGCAGTCCATACTTGTTTACATTTTCATATTAAAGTCTTCAATGTCTGCCTGACATTTTGCTCCTGGTAATGCTGGAATACAGCACCTTAGCTGCTGTACTCCTAGCAGGCTTCTCTGAATTCCATCGGCTTGGTTTGCACAGCCTGTACCAGGCCGCCTTGTGAGTTCTGAGCACAGGTAACAGAGGAAGAACACAACTCTGTTATGGACACAGACCTCCCCAAACACAGCTACCAGAACTACTTTTGAAAGAACAGACAACAGTGCAGTGGATACAGGGCTCCCACAGGAAACGGGTCCATTGAGTTCAATTCCTTCGCTGGCCTGAAGAAGTTAAAAATTAGATCTACAACTCAGTAGGGTATCACAACCACATGAACACAGACTCCTCTTGAATCAGAGCCCACCGTCCCTTGAAATAATTACACTGTATAAAGAAGAACCCCGTTCTTCTGGGCCAGGCAACAAGGAGCAGGAACATCACTACACAGCCCAGTGATCAGGGCACTCGGGAGCTGATTCCAGTTTCTTCAAGACAAAAAAAATATAAGAACCAGCTCATTTTCCTAAAAGAATGACTCCCAACTGAGATGCACTTCTGGTAAGCCCCAAGCCCAGTGCAATGCAAAGTAAATCCTGACCCATAACTCCACAAAGAGTTTGTCTTAGGACTAAAAATCATACCAAAAAAGAACAAAATGGTAATCTCAAATAATTGAAAAAACATGCAGAAATAGTATTCACCATCACTTTTTGGCTCTTTTAGTGAGGAGGGGATGTTACTGAATATTTTGGAGGTACATGTGATCTTAATAATCTCAAGCGAAAGTGTATAACCACTGTTGTGTATATGCCTCAGAGTTAACCTAGCAGGAACATTAAATGTATGCCAGTTTAAAAAGTGAGGTTCTTGTGATCTTCTGTTTCTGTGAGAAATGTTTTCTAAAGCCTACTGGCATTGTGAATACTACTTACAGGAAAGACCTCATGAAAAACACTACACCTGTTAAAAATCATCATCAGTGACTCGGCAAGCATAAACTTAATTTTTCCAGTTTCCCAATTTTACCAGTTTTCCATCACTTGAACATCTACATGAGTTTTTTCAATTAGTTTCTGTGATGAATGTGAACTAAAACTGGAGATAGTGTTAATGGTTCCTATATCATCAATGAGAATTTAATAAAGTGTCCTATAGATAAATACAAATACATTATACCTACTTTTTATATATTCCCTGATAGTGGGTTTTTCCTATTGCCACCAAATATTGCAATAAACAAAGAATATATGCACCAGTTTCAAGTGCTCTAATATGACAATGGTATCTGCATAAACTTCAGACGTCTCTGTTCTCTCAGTTCTAATAAATAATGGAATAGAGGCACAAATACTGGACTAAAGACATAAATAATAGAATCTCTAGAGAAAAATGGGCCTGTAGAAGGAAACAGGGGTGCAAAATGCTTATTCCCTTGGTTCACTTCAAGCTTCTAGGTTAGTGGCCAAGATAAGAAACCAGGCTCCCTCAACTCCCTGTAGTTAATAGTTTCTGTGACTCATTCTCTAAGTCTATAAGACTGAGGTACCTGGCAGATACACATTTATCTCCCTTTCCAAGGGAAAGACAAGACTTAAAAGCAGAATCCTTGAGGGCCCACTTAAAGAAATCAGCCCTAAATGGTGGAGATTTCAGCATAAAGTAGATTGAGCTGAAAATCTATAGAACTGGACCAAAACATATTCTCAATACTTGAAGAAATGTGGTACAAGTTCTCTTTCTAACACTGTCATTAAAAAACTCTATTTATGAAATATTCTTCTGAATTAAATACTATGGGCACTATAGTTAAGAAATGTGGGTATTTGGTTTTTGAGGCAACAGGTCATTTGCTTTTAATACAATCAGGTTTTGTATTAAACAAGAATGTAGTCAGAAGAGTGGATGCCCAAAAACTTCAGATAATTTCTTCTGACAGCTAAAACGTTCTGTTCCTAATGAAATTATATTAACTACTCCTTACCTGAGTGCCATTCTTTTCCTAATGACTGCAATAAAGGAAATAGACCATAAAGAAACCTTGACCTAATTTCAGTGCAGATTTTTTTTTAATTCTAGGTTTACTTAGGACTGCTGGATCAGACCACTCACAGTTTGTTTTCTGGAACCACAGGTGCAGAAAAAAAGTAAGAAAGAGGAAGGTGTGTAGTCCTATCTGACTACAGAAAGACTAACAATTCATTGGCCCAAAATTCACAGCTTATTTTCTGCAAGATGTGGAAAGAACTTGATCTCATGGCTGTCATTTCAATAGCATGCCTGTCATATTAAAGCAGAGAAATGACAGATTACATTAAGATTTATGGGTGAAAAGCCTATGGTAGGGTGCAATTTTCCTTTTAGATACTAAAAGTATCTAAGTTACTAGTCTATGAAACAGCCTGAATCATCGTATAAGCACTCGACAAAAATATCTCCTGCTGTTGTCACCACAGACCTAACAGATGTTCTCCCAATAAAGAAGTATCATTAGGGCTAATTGCCTACTGTCAGTGTCTTCTGTGCATGTGGGTCCCTACACAGAAATGTAGAAGACACCTGTTAGATCACAAGTATTAAAATATCCTGAGTAAGCCATACACCAAAGCTCTATGCAGTGTTTTTACTGGAAAGAAGACAAGTACTACCATGAAATGCTAAAAGAATGTCATTAGGGGGCAGTAAACAGGTGGCCTTGTAGAAGTCCTCATAACGCCATTGAGGAATCCACTATCCCACCAAGCAATAGTTCATGCATGGAAAATATGTGAGATTACCTGCAGTTCTTTTCATATCCCTGATATTGTTCTTCTTCTAATGTTGAACCAGTGCTCAGTTGTCAGGTCCTGTGATTTTATCAACTCTCATGATGCTGGGCTTAAATCTCTAGATACTGGATTGACATGACCATACCAGACATTACAGCTTTACCTTTACCATTAAAGGAAGATGGTTCCCACTTCTTATGACTACAGAGCAAAAACTGAATGTGTGAAGTGTCAATGCTTAAGCAAAAAACAGCACCTATATATAAATTTAACCATACTCATTCTTACAGCCTTTTTTGACTGACTCATAATATTCAAATGCCTGGGAATGAGTAACACAAGCTGCAAATGGTCTACATTTTTTATCAGTTCTGTCCTGTTTAGGTGAGTATTAGGAGTCAGCAATGTACCTCTATTTGACTACTTTGTTGCCAAAAAATATAACACTAGACTTTAATAGTCACTGTAACAAGTAGAAAGTGTAAGGTAAATCCTCCAGTGGTACAAAGTTACATGCTAAAATCACCAACACGCAAAAAGTTGCAAAATGTTTCATCTTCAGTGTTACAGGAATTAGAGAGACAAATTGAAATTGACCCTGGAGAATGAATGTTAAAACAGCATAAGAAACTGGACATTAAGCAGCTTTTGTCTGCAAATACAAACAGTACTCAAATTCCAGTGTACCCAAATTTAAGAAAAGAAGTGTCATACAAAGTTGGGCACGTCCTTCCAAAAGAAATATTGGGTTGGCACTAGGTGCCTTTTACAACCATATTCCTTTGACTGAAGCATAAACCTGAAACACAAAAAACCTTCCTGATGTACATTTTCACTTAAAGTAAGTGTAACTGTGTCAGTGATGTTCCATCTGTGTTAAAGAAGATGCAAGATGTAAAATAAGGAGATTTTTTGCCTTTCAGACTACCGTAGAGACCCACTGGCCACTTCTCTTCAGGTGACTTTCAAGCTGTTTTTAATCCAGTTTGAGACACCGTGGTGTAAAAATCCAAACCAGGCATCACCAGAAGTCACAATTCTGATTTACAAATGTTAATGTGATATTCTTTCCTTTATTTCTGTTGCACAAATTGGGGGTTCTTGACTCCTGACAATTTCAGCAGTTTAGTGAGCCACCGAGACAACTGTGGACTGAGAAATTGTGGAGATATGCAGGAGAAGCTCAGAAGTGACAGTGTGACCTTCAGGTAGCCTCACCCAGCTCAGTGACAACACTGCTCTTATGCTGCTCCAGCTTCAGTTTGAGAGAGCCAGCAGAAAGTTTGCTGAGACAAAATCCGAACACACCTACGGTGTTCCAGTTATCTGTGTGTTTGAGACCCTTCACTGCTGCCTGCCAAGCTTGATCCCCTTTGGCGTGTGCCCACAGCGCTGTCCAGTGCCACTGCAGATACCTCATGCGTAACCCACCCTCACTCTGAACTTCCTAGCTGAGGTACAGCCAGCTATCAGAGCTACCAACACACACTTCCAAATCTGCTTTTATCTGAGATGACAGATGACTGCCGTGCTGACAGTGGTGTTGCCAGCATCCAAGTTACTATCTTTACAGTGTATGCTCAATTTAAGAAAGCCTGCTTCTGGTACAAATTCTCTTTCTTAATTCATTCTTCCCTTTCGAAGGCTTTGAGGGAGGTAGAAATAAATTGGCTACTCAGACATAGGCACTACACCCAGGCAATTGGGAGATCTGAGTTTATTCTCATTTCAACTAGTCCTTTTGGGAAAGACTCCACTGTTTTATCCTGTCAATATAATAGATTATAGAGGCACTTTGAAAAACATCAATTTGATATCAAAAGAAATATAAATAAATAATGTAATAATTATTAAATTATTTAATAATGATGATGTATCTTGTATGATACAAATAACTATTCTCCATCTGATTATAAATAAGAATTACACACATAATTAGCCAACATATATAGTCAGTACTGATCACTCTTCAAAATTTGAATTAGAAGAGAGGGAAAAAAAGCATATTTATCATTACTAGAGAACAATATTTTCACCCTTAAATATTGACATGTTTTAATCTCTTGATTGTTAAAAGAAGTGCTGCTGAATAATGACTCTGCTTTGGCATAAATATTACTTGTTTATGCATTTACTTACATATTGTACATATTTAAAATTATTTATAATTTCACTGATGCAAACTTGCAACTATTATAGGGATGCTTTCCACATTTACAATGGAACTTTGTTAATTTTCAAGAATGTTCAGATTAGGAAATAGTACAGCTGATGGCAAATTTACTACAATTCTAAGCTCTCTCTTCTTTATTACTCACAGCTGATGGCAAAGATGTGTGATGTTGCCATGCCTCCTAAGATGAGCAAGGTTCGGTACACATATGGAAGATATCAGAGATTTTTCAAAAACTGAAGTGTGTGTGAAAGGCATTAAGAACTAGACTATGGTTAGCATTATCTGGTATTTCTCAATGCCAGAACATGAACCCAGTTCATTCAGACCACTTCAGCAAGCAGTGGGAAAGTATTCTGGGGAAAGTAATCCTTAATTAATGCAGAATTTATGCTCTAGGGCTTATTAGTTTTCTTTAAGTTGCTAAATCTTGCTAAGGCTTGCAAAAATTACTCATGAAAGTTTCCACAGTGCCATGCTGTTTTTCTGAACACACACAGAGTACTCTAATGCTTTCCTGACTACCCAGATGTTCATTGCATTGAGCTAAGCACGTTGAACAGCGATGGCAAGCCTCTGGCTACACATTGCTGAGAATCACAACCCAGCAGGCAGGGAGTAACAGAGTACCCTCTTCAGGTTCCTGCCTTGCTGGGAACTCAATCAGCAGATGTCTGCAGAAGAGCCATTAGCACCAGAAAACAAAATTGGAAACCATTAAAAAAATCCCTAGAAAATCTTAGTGGCCTCTTTTGGGACAATAAAAAGATTTGGAAAAAAACCAAAAACATTTTGACTGAGTGGAGGGATACTGTCAGAGGAAAATCTCCTCTTAAAAGCATCTTTCCAGCCTGGAAAACTAGAAGGGGCAAAAATAAATCCTGCCTGAACTGCACCTCCCATTCAATGTATCAGTCACCCACCGCCTGTGTAGAAATCCCAAGAGAAGGTCCATCCCACACAAGGCAGTTAGACCTCATAATTGGACATACCTTTTCTTCCTGTTAATGCCTGATCAGTAGGCATGAACTTGAAGGTGACCAGTACATCATGTACATGCCAAACATACTGTTGATTATACACCTACTTCACCCATTTAAAATCAGAAGTTCCCAATTACGTGAATTGGATGGTAAACTAGAATGCAAACTAAAAAATGGCAGGAACCTTCCTAGAAGCACTGGTCTCTTTATGTTTCATGCATTTCTTATTAATTTCTCACTAAAATGCATAATTATTCTTACACTATAAGCATCTGCCTAGAAGAAATAAAAATTCAGGATTGGAACGTGTAATGTTAACTTTGACTTTTTTCTGAATTGTGAATAAAAAGATACTAACCCTTAGACCAAGGATAAGACCACCAGCAATATTAATCAAAGGAAAGGATTTAATGTCCAAGCAGAGCCTTAGCTGTTCAGCATAACTGGATTTTTACTTGACCTCCTCGCAAAGACGAAAATAGATTTACACAATATGTCAAAGGTTAATAACCTACTACCTATAAAATTTTGAGGTGATCCATTCATTTTTCTATAGGATAATACCTTGTTCAGAAACATGTCATCTTTGAACATTTTGCTTCATAGGAGAAAATAAAGAAAGAGAAGGATATTTTTTGAAACTACCAGGACATTATGACAGAAATAACTGGTGAGGTGACTAAGAGATTAAACCTATTCAATATTGTTGAAGTTAAGAAAAAATGAGCTGATACAGAAAACTCGAGATTAAGTGGGTTAACAAGGCACTTACATTGGTGTATACATTTAACTATGATATAGTACTAAAGTTTTATGGATCCCATATGGATTTATGGGATAAAAATTTCCACCTAAATCACTGAAACAATAACAGTCTGGTGAATTATTTTGTCAAATAAGAAAAAATCCTACTGCACTTATGGCTAGAAATATTCAATTTTTCATCCCTAAAACAGATGACAGGTTTCATCCCATTCACAGTTTCTTTGGAAGTCTTCAAGAGTCACAGAATAACCTATCTATGATAAGAATAAAGCACATGGAAACCAGCTGGGTTCTCAAATCTTCCAGACCACTGTCAACACTCTTCCATATCTCTGACTTTATAGGGAAAAAGACTCGTTAACAACTTTTAAACACATTCAATTGTCATTTCAGACTTCCTTTCCAGACCTGTCTACGTGCACTACAAATTATTTATTTACACCCTTTAAAATGGCTGAGCAGGGACCAAACAAAGCTTAAAGAAAGACATTTACTACTTAATTCTTTTGCGACATAGTTGCTATAAATCAAAAGGCATGGGGAGAAAAAAATAAAAAGAAAAGAGATTGCTACTTAGTCTGAATTTCCTGATATTCTTTCAGATATTTTATCCATTTAGATAAAATT
This sequence comes from Atrichornis clamosus, assembly GCA_013400975.1. Lineage (NCBI taxonomy): Eukaryota > Metazoa > Chordata > Aves > Passeriformes > Menuridae > Atrichornis > Atrichornis clamosus. The sequence goes on along the minus strand of WBMZ01003479.1, from coordinate 58,449 downwards.
TGTAGATGCACAGAACTAGCATCTTTCAAACAATAAACTATCTCCCAGCAATGTCTGTCTCTCAGTACTAGGTCATGGCAAAAATACATAGGTTGTTAAGGCAAAATGGGCTCAGCTGTCTGTGTTTCTTCATGTAGATGTGAAAATGCTAGAGGCTGAGGAAAGCCTCAGAACCATAGCAGGTGCTGCTTCTGTAATCTCCAGGTCCAACTGATTTCAGGACAACCTTAACACAGGCAAATTAATTCAACCAGATTTGACAGTGGAAGCCAGAGCAATGGGAGAATTCTCTGTGTTGCTCCACTGGCCCATGGGCGTCTGGAGCAGATAAAACTGCGTGTTACAGCTATATGCTGTATTATCACATGGGTGCAGAGCTGCAGGTCTGCGGGATGTGGGATGGAAAACTTCTCAATGCCACCAGTGGTTTTATTTCCAAGAGAATGACCCGACTGCTTTCTGAAATCTGAGATGAACAAGTCAAGGAGCACATAAGCAATTTCTCACTGCTTCGTTCAGAGGCAGAAAAGGGGGAAAATGAGAGTCTCTTTAGAAAATACTTCCCAAGTCTGTGACATTCTCAAGTAACTTTCAATAATATTGGAGTGACGGTATATGCTATTTTGAAACTAGGAGATCTTTGAGGTGATGAACAGTAATAGGAATTGCTCTTGGGCAATTACTACTACTGTTAAATCACTGCTAAGTCACATCTCTCTGTGGCATCAAACAGATCAGTTGTGGAAGAATCTAGTACCTTAGTTTTAAAAACACTAGATTCTGTATATGGCAGAACTGAGTGTTACAGGTTTTAGGAAGAGAAGAAGGGGCAATCACTCACTCAGTCCCAAAGCATAAGCAGCATCCACCAAAGCATGAGCAGCATCCACTAAGCATTGATGTCTCCTGAACTACGATGAAATCTGATACAGTCCCAAAAAGGAAATTCTACCTTCACTTCCTTTCCCTTAAACAACTAGGTGAAGATGAATTAAACATTCAATATACAAAACACTTCTTTTGCAAGAAAAATTGAGCCTTGGAATTCTGGAAGAGCAGTGTCGTACAGGTGCACCTGCAGTGATGCAACTTGACAGTCTTTTTCCCCACGGATTTACAGCAGCTGTCCCCTAGGGACAGGGCTTGAACCATCACAGCATATACTTCACCATTCAAAAGTAGCTCTGTCAGTATCTGATTGTCAGCCTCTGTTCACTTTCTACAAGGAAACATGCTTAAAATACTGCCTTATGCTGGACACAACACTAACAAAACCAGAGACCTGTAAACTGTGTGGCACACCCAAACAAGCAGATGCTGCAAGGGTTCCACTCTAATGACAGAGATGATGAAAAGGAACTGAAGGATGGCTGAATTCTTTTCATCGCTCCATGATTTGGGGATAGGGAAGAGGGACAGGGGAGCAGACAACCATGGAGGTAACACTGCCACTCTGGTCAGTTGAACTTTTCCAAACTGATGCTATGATGAGCTGGCCATCACTTGTGCCCTGATTACATGGACATCTGTGTAGGTAGCAAGCTGCTGGCAGTGGGGGGACTGCAAGATTGTCTTCCATGAGAAGAGAGCTGGGCCTGTCCTCTGCCAGATATGGCCAGTTCCGCCTGGATCCACACCACAGAACACAGCTGAGACCATCAACCAAGTTGATGGTGCCTCTATGAAAAACTATTTAAGAAAATACCAAACAGGCAGAGAAGCAGAAAAAGAGTGAGAAACAGCAGTGCCAACACCAAGGTCAGAGAAGTGCATGCTCCATGCCAGAGCAAATACTCCCAAAAGGACCACAGCCTATGGAGGATCCACACTGGAGTAGAGGATGGGTAAGAACGAAGGAGTATCAAAGGACCACAGTCCTTCCCTGCACAGCTCATTGCCTCACTGAAGGGACTGAGTGCCACCTGTGATGGTAACAAGGGGTAAGGAGAGGAGTCTGGAGTGAAGCTGAGCCTGGGAAGTGGGGAAGAGAGGTTTTCCTGAAGTATTTTAATTCTTGCTTCTTTTTTCATTTTTGTTTCTCAATATCTGGATCAGTCAATAGATTATTACTGGTTAATATTTAATTTACTCCATTTGAGTCTGTTTTATCCATGATGGTAATCAGGAAGTAATCTCCCAGCCTTTATCTTGACCCATGATCTTTTTTTTTTTCTATTTTCTCCCCCACCCCACAGGACAGGGTAGCAGGTGAGCAAGTGGCTGTGCAGTGCTTGGCTGTGGGCCGAGGCCACTCCACCACCACTCCCAGAGGAAGCTGTGTCCTGGCGGGCACCGAGGGCCAAGAACAGATGCACCAGAAGGAGAAGGCATAGCAGCATCAGTCAGCACTTTCTGGTGTCTATTGCTGATTTTAACATCAAGCTATTCAAATTTTGTGGGTAAAACAATCAGAAATAACAGTATATGCACAAATTATTTACAAGCATCATTTTAAATCATAATGGATTGAAACCACAGCCAAGGAGAATCTATCCCTTTAGGGGAGCAGTTGTCTGCACAAGGTAGGCACAGTATGGAATCTAATTTGGACTTCAGAGGTAGCAACATTCTCACCTCTTTTTGAAATGTCAAGCTCTTGCTTGACAGTCGTCTCATTATTATTTTTACGTTTAGGATATTAAACCAATATTCATGTTTTGTTCATCTTTGCTGGTCAGAAAGCCAAGCCGAAATTAAAAACCCTGCTTGGAAAGGGAACTATCTGTTCCACAGCAGAAATGAATTCTGCTTCCACCTGACAGCGAGAAAAGCATTCGCCGTTGGGGCATTAAAGTATACCTGGATTTGGGAGCAGCAGGGAGCTCTCAGTGCTGACGGGAGCCGGGAACATCCGGGAGACGGCGAGAGCCGGCCCGGTGCGGCACCGAGAGCCGCACCGAGAGCCGCTGGGCCCTGCCGGCGGGGCTCCCCGGCCACTCTATTTTTACTACGGTATGTTTTGCATTCAGACTTTCCACTGCAGGCGGCCCGGGTCAGGGGATCCGCTCTGCCGGGGGAATCTGACAGGTCAGCTCAGCCAGAGTTATTTATAGAGGGCGGGGGACTGGGGGAAAGGATGCTGTCGGCATCGTATTCTTCTGCCGCGGGGCTGCGGACTGGGAGAGGCACCCACGAGGCGCCCCCTCTGCGTCCCTCAGCACAGCCGGGCAAGGCGGCCGTGGCGGGGCAGCCCCATCCCGCGTCCGCCCAGCCTGACCAGCGCCCCCACCCACGAGCGGGAGACGGGAAAGCCCGCTGGGCACAGGGGCTGCTGCCTCGAGACACAAAGGGGCAAAGCCCGGGCACTCTTCCTTCCCTCTTTTCGCCCCATTTTAATTCATTTAACTCTTGGGAAGTGAGGACGCACCCCAAATATGTGCTAACGTCTGCAGTTACAGATCCCAGCAAGTGGAGAGAGGTCAGCTTACACCCCGGCACCCAGACTGAGGCTCAGGACAGTTCTACATGAAACTTCACACTCGCATGATAATAATTGACTGTGGAGGGCCAAGAGAATTAAAGATTCAGAGGCAACGAGAGTAGTCAAGCTGGAGCTACCTGGATACTGTCTTCAGAGGGTGTTCTGTGTGTGAAGACCTTTACAAGAAGGATATAAGCTTTTTTTTGTCCTAGTATGACACTCCATCACTTCACAGTAGGTTATCATCCACCCTTCTCTCCGGGCACTGGAGAACTGTATGTGCCCAGCCTGCCACTTATGAGGTCCAGTTCTTTTTGGTAGGGAAAGAAACTGGAACAGATTGCAAACATCAGTATTTAAAACTGTAATCAGATTGCTCCCCTCAAGCCTTGCTGCTTACTTAGCTGCTTCATCCTGAAAGCATTTAAAAATCAGGTGTCTGGTGGCCACATTTGGAAGGGCCTAGGCTGCATGTGCAAGTCTAAAACTGCCCTGCTGCAAGTGGCCTGACATCCGCCCCTGCCAAACCCTGGCTGGCATTCAGAAACAAGACATTCCTCTGGCCTTGTAAGCGCTAGCTGAGGATACCTGACACGCTGACAGGGTTCACACTCTTCCCACACAATGAAGCAATAGCCACCATCTTTTAAAACCTGCCCACAACAGGAGATAGTGCCACTGTATGTAACTGCCTAACAGCACATGCTGTTTAGCCTGAAAACTGACCTGGTATCCAGGTCCAGGTGAGGTCAAAGCCACAGCTCCCACCTCTTAAGGAAGTGCCTGTAGTGCTTATATTGTGCCTGCTGGATTGGGATGACCTGAATCTGATGGGCCTCAGCATGGCAAACACTCACAGAGCTCACAAAGCCACTGAGCCACACTGACTGAAATGCTGTCTTCCTGATTGTGTACAAAGCATTTGTTTACCACTGAGCATTTATTGGTTAGAGTAGTTGAGTAGTGGTGAGAGCAGGAGCTGCTGAGTTTCTTTGCTGGCTATAACCACCTCAGCATTCCCTTGCCTGTTCCACCTTCCCTTGAAAGGATCATTCTCCTTCTAACAAATGAGATTTCTGTCTGGGTTCTTATCCACCTCAGTCTCTGCATGCACTCCTTGTCTGGCCATGTGAGTAATGACAAGAAATTATGTGTCTGGCAATACATGGACTTAGTATAATGTCAGGACAGTAATGTTCCTCAAGGGAGCTAAGTGCTAAGACCTAAACTTGTATATCAGTTTAGCAGGAAAAGAAAAAGAAAAAAAAAAACAACTCCTACATTCTACATTCAAGTAACTCACATTTTAAAATAATTACTGGCACTGTTAACAGTTCTGGCTTTCATTTGCATCTGCAGACATCATCTAATACATAATTAAAAGCCAAACAATAATACAGATATATTTAAATGCCCTGTGCACATTTTATAGAACAACTCCCATCATAACATTTCACATCATCTACATACAATACCCTTAATTCACTGGACACTCAAGTTATCTACCTACAGTCAAGTGCCAACAAAGACTTGTGGAAAGGAAGTAAATGTTTTCTTTAGTATTTTATAGTTCCAGCTCCAAAAGACTCAGGAAAAACAATATTTTGTCCTGATGGCCCCATGAGATACTAAGAGCACAGACTCCTCTCATCTGGGTAAGTGTGCTGTGCTGCCTGGCTCACCACCACAAGAGCCTTCTCAGAAAAATGACTATTGGTGGCTTTCTTAAAAATGCATGCTGAGTGAGGATTATATGGGGGGTTGAGAGGCCAAGTTTCCCCACAGGCAGAAAGATCCATCTGCCTGTTGGGGTACTCCATAAATGGTTTTTGGAGGAGGGAAAAAATTCATGGGCATTTAATTTCTAAAATAGTTTGAACAATTTTTAGGATTCCCTTGTTTACCCAGAGGAGCCACCAGCTTTCTACAGAATCTTGATGTCCAAGATGCTCTGGAGATGCCACCAGTTTTTATAGAGAGACGCAGGTGAAGCAGTTCTCTAATTCCTTGTATTACTACTTTATAGTTGCTTGGACTATCTCAGTGACACACTAATTCATCTCTGTGTCACAGTACCCAAGAAACTTATAACAGAGATCTCCAATTAGGGCATCCATTACAAAAACAAACTAAAGAATTTACTCCTGCTGACTTGTCCATCTTTTAGGAATACAGAAAGGATGTATGTAGCCATATGGAAAAATCCACTACCATATTCTTACTGCTGAAAACCAAAACCTCCCAAGAGATCCCGTGAATGCATTAAAAACTCTAGATATTTGATTTCACTTTAGAGTTTCACCCTCTCAACCAGACTGCTAGTAATTAAGTAATTGCCTGCCATGAAATGCATCCAAGGATTCTGCATTTTATATCAAGAGCAACAATACTACTAAAGCATACTGCCGTGTTTACAAACTTGTGAAACCCGCTGCTGTGCCAGTCAGATCGGTGTGACAGCCAGAGAAGCTCCGTCGCCCTCTCCGCAAGTGCCGTGCATCAGGCTCAGCACTCCTGCGCGCCCCTCGCCGGTCCCTCCCGGCGGAGGGGTAGGTAGAGGGAAACCGGTCCCTCCCTGCGGACGCTCCCGCTCGCTCGCCGCGGGCTCCACATCGGCCCCGCCGCAAGGAGCTGTCCCCCGGCCCCGCTGCACACCTGCGGCTCCCGCCGCCCCTGCCCCGCTGACAGCGCCACCCGCGCCGGGGACACTGCGGAGACACCGGCGCCCCGGCCAGCGGAGGGAAGGGCAGGCTGGGGGACCCTGCAAGTTCGCACTAGCGCGTCAGCCACATTTTACAAGTTCCATCTCGCCCCCCTCCGCCCCCTTTTGTGCAGCCTCTCACAGAACGGCAGACAAAGCAAGCTCCTCCACCCTCTCATCCCTCCTCCCAGGTATGCGCTGGGAGAGTGCCCACACCCGCGCTGTCCCCTTCGGACACTTGCAACCACGAAGGTGTGCTGGCCCTGCCTGGAAAGATTATTTGTCCCCTCTGTGACTCTGCATGGGCTAACCTCCTCACGTGGGTGGTGGCGGCCAGCGGTACCATCCCGCCGGACAGACGTGGAAGGGGGATGGGAGTCCCTCCACCCGACCCCAGGGTGCACCGACGCAAGGGGAAAGTCAGCTCCCGCTAATGCCGGGGGGGCAGCTACCGCGCCGGGGTCACGCTGCACCGGATCACCGGGAGCCCGACTGCCCATGGAGCTGCCATGACCGCCCTGCCAGAGGTTAAGCCCAAACTTTGCTCCTGCAAATCCTGACCGGACTTGTGGTCGGGTTCGGCCAACTCATCCCCGCTCCTTCCAGCGGCAGAGCATTTAACGGGCACAGCAGCCGCGCTGATCTTCCGTGCTGACTTGGTGAGAAAACCGAGGCCAGGGAGCCGCTCGGCTCTCCGTGAGACGACAACAACGAGCGCTTGTAGCTGCGGCTTACCTGCATCCCGCGCCTCTCAACGCGGCCGTCCCCGGCGCGTACCCGCACAGTCGCGCAAGTTTCGGCACTGGAGCGCTCCGGGACGGCCCCACCGCGGCAGGTTGGGTGCGGGCGGTCACTTGTCCCCGGCTGCCCCAAGGCCGCGCCTCCCGGGGACAAGGCACCGTCCCTGCCTGCAAGCCACGGGTCCGCTGTCGCTGCGACAGCTCGCCGAGCTCGGAGAGGGAGTCGACTCTTCTCCGCTTGCCCGAGCAACCTGCCTCTCCGCTCCGCGGCAGCAGCGCAGGCTGTGAGCCGCGCACGGGGATGCCCGCCGGGCCAGCTGCGGGCGGGAGTGTCCCCCTGAGGGCGCTGCCCCCGCCCGCAGCCTGGGGGTCGCCGAGCGGCGGAGCCAGCCGCCCTCCCAATCCTCCGGCCCGCGGTCCCCAGGCGGCCCCACGCGCGGAGGGGCGCGCCCTCGGACTCGCCTTACCCGGTTGGCGGAGAGGACCTGCCGGTAGCGTTCCTCCTCTGCAGGCAGGGCAGGGAACTGCTGCGTGGAGAGCATGCCCTGGCTGCTGCTGACCCCTCTCCACTTTGGCCGACCCCTCACCCTTCTCCACTTCGGTCTCTGATGGGCCGCGTCCACCCGCCTCCCGCACATACACACTTGCGGGGAGCGGGGAGGCTCCGCATTTTGTCTGCTCGGCAGACTCCCCCTCCCCGCTCCTCTACCCAATAATAATAAACCTCCGCGAGGAACAGCCACATCCCCACCCCTTTTGCACACAAGGCTGTACCCGTGGGGACAAGCTAAAATAACCCACTTGTTAATTTGGCCCTAAAGCCGTCCCCCAGGGAGGGTAGATGAAGTGGGCACAGCCTTTGCACCCCCCCTCTCCTTCCTCGGTTAAAGGGGCGCCTCGTCTGGCCGCGAAGGGCTTCAGGTGCCCTTCACGGGGCAACAACCAGCGGAGCTCGTCCCTCGCACCGCTTACCTTGGTTCGCTGGGGCTCGGCCGTGCCCTGGTTCCCGGGCCGCCCGGATGCGCACTTGGCGGCTGAAGCGACCCGAAGCCAGCCCAGTGCATGGACGTACCAGCGCACCCGACACGCCGAGTCAAAGCGCAGAGTTCAGAGCGGAGGATGGCAAGCCTGGGACGGACTCCCGAGTCCCTTCATTCACCCGCCCTTCCCGAGTTGACTTCCCTGGGCGCCAGAGGACCCGCCAGCCTTCTGGATGTGCTTTATTTTACGTTACGGTCAGGCAAAGGCTTTCATTTCGGCCCAGGGACAGAGAGTTTCGCGCCTACAGCAACTGCAATGCTCCCCTCTGTAGCACAGAGGCTGGCCTTTCACAGCCCGTCCTCTAAGGCTCCAAGGAGAGCTGAAAGCGGCGCCGGCACAGCAGAAGCGGAGGGGAAAGAGCTCCGGCACGAGGAAGCTCTCCCGGAGCCAACAACAGGTTTCTCCAGCTCCTTCCCAGCAGGAAGACTCCAGTCCCAGGCCCCTGGCGACAAGCCTGCCCTGCCCCGACCCTCCCGTGCGAGGAAGCGCAGGATGGGAGCACAGCGGTGACTCGGCGAAGTCACACCTGTCCCCGGGCCGGTCCCGGCCCTCACTGGCCCCAAGGACCCAGAGCTGGAGGGGTGCGTTGGCTGTTGCAAATCTGTTGACGAAAAACTCTCAGGCGAAGAGATAAGTGCCGCCTGAAGCTGCAAATGACTGAGCAAATGTTCCACCCCCATGAGACGTCGGCTTTTAAGACTTGCATTAGATGTATTTGTCCCCTTTGCCCTGTATCTGCATTTAAAGATGGCAAGTCTGACTGAAGCCCCGGTCAGTGCACAACGGAACTCACAAGCACTGTCCAACAATGATACAGTCAACAGGACAAAAGGCCAAACAAAAAACAGGACAAAATGGGCAGAAGTAGGTGCTACCAGAACAGAAACAGTTCAGAACCCTTCCAGAAGTCACACAAAGATGTCAGTGGCACTGCAGCTGGGTTCTGAGGTGACATTTGTAAACCAGAAAGGCTTCCAGTTTTTTATCGTGCATGATTTAGTGCTTCTGAAATGCTATCATTCAAAACGAGTCAGAAAACACCAAAAAAATGTGAACCACCTCACCATGAAGATGGCTTCCATCCCTGGCACCACTCTTGACAATCAGTGAGGGTGATATCCCTTGTAATATAGAGGGTGTTTATATTTGTAAATATAAACACATAATATATGTTTATATATAAAGATGAACAATTTTAGCTTTTTTTCCATTTTTTTCCAGATGTCTGTATTTCCATACCTTCAGATTCAAGCCCTGTTCCTTTGTGTGCAAACTTTATGGTGCAGACAGGGCGCTCTGTGCTTCTGGAATGCCAGAGGACTTAAGAGGTTTCTGCTCATGTTAATTCTGTCCTGTACTTTTTACCCAACCAACCAAACATCTCTCCAAGCCAGTCTCCAATGTCTGGAGGAAAACAGTGGTTTTGGTTTTAAAACAATTGCACAAAAATAGGAAAAAGAAAGGAAAGAGAGAGAAGCAAGACCATTTATGCAAAATCTTCGAATTGCTAAATGTAAAACAAATACTTTGTGCTAAATGTAAAACAAATATTTTGTGCTGTAATGTTGATAAAAAGAGGAATCAAACCATAATTCATTATTCATTACAAAGATTAGGCAGTGCTGTCAAAACTCCCAGTAATAAATGAAAACTTCTATCCAAGAGATGCAGTACCTGGCTCAGACTGCAAAGCCAGCTTGAACTTGGCTGAGGATGGTTTCTCTTCAGCTGGAGAACTTTGAATTCCAAAGCCCAAGGAAATCTTGACTCCTAATTTCACACTCATTTCCTCCAACAGAAGAGCCACTGAAATTGCAGTTTCACAAGACACAGCAGCACACAGAGAAACCCTAAGCTGAGTGGTTTTCGTTGGTGATTTTATGGAAATCACTGCATGAGCAACAATTATGTAGCTTAAATAATACTTGGTTGAATTGAGCCACAGTTCCCTCAGAGTATGACTTATTTCTACACAGCTGCTGTTTAGCCTACCTTACGACTGACTGAGTTTGATGTATCACAGAGCTCATATTCAGAGACTATCCATACTACAAACTTGTTTTCAGGTACCATGGCATAGAAACATTTTAATGCATTTTAATGCAAATAATTCATTATCATCTAACCACTAGTGGAAAGCATATCTCATTATCCTGTAATTAATCTGACTTCCTTTAATTTTTTCCCTATTTTTTACCTTGCATTTCCGTTTCTAGTAAATACAAGACACTACAGGCTCTTGATTTTCTAATTCTCTAGAGCAACTGACTAATTTACTTGAATATGGGCAGACATTAATACAAATTTACATTCATGAAGCAAGAAAACAGAGCAATTTAAATGCCCATAGATAACATCTGGTAATGGGAAGAAACCAAAGCAGAAGAGGGGTATCCAAACTAAATAAAACTCAGGACAGGGTCACCCATGAACTGTCTACACAAGAATGCTCCACCCTAAACCACACACTAGAGAGCAGCTGCCACGCATATCAAACTTCCACTGCCTAGCACTGGAACACCCTTCAGACCAAGCATCTCTGTGCTCTAACCTCACAACACACAAGGTCATCACTCAGAGACAGCTGGCACAGAGCAGATGTGTTTTGGAGCCTGAACTACTGCTGAGATGATAAACTCCGTTCAGTGCTTTAAAGTCACAATCAAACACAGATGCTCTTATGAAGAAATGTTGGTGTTATCTGCTTAGTAACATTTCCTTCTCTAGTAGTCAAGGTCAGCACAAATGTCTAATAAATCAGCTATATTTCTCCATATGAGGCCAAAAAAATCAGCTACTAAGTCCATTCCCATTTGTTTCATGTTAATCGGCTTTCCCAACCCATTCTCACAATTTTGTCAGAGAGTAACATGAAGGAACACAGTTACATAATTCCAGCACTAATCTGAGCAGTAAGAACTATCACTGCCAGAAAAGGGAACAAAAAGCACACCCAAAACTTCCACTGCAGTACATGAGTTGTCATTACCTGGGAGGTTTGCTGCTTCACTACACCAGTCCTTGAGAATACACAGGTTTTCAAGTTGGTTTTGATATATTTATTGTCTGATTTGGCTTTTACATTAAATTAACACACACAATGGATTTTATATTGTTACAGGGAACAAACTTGCCCAAGGAGTCTCCAATCCCAAACATACCAACAACTTGTTACTTACCTTGGTTCAGGGGAAGGATAAATGCTCACCAGAATGCATCCAGAATCAGGAAAAGGCATAAGTTTTTTCATTTTACACATAGCTAAATATTCTGCATGTTAAGTCATCATCAGGCTTCTATGGCTCTAATTTCCCTTCAACAGCAGGTCAGATTATATAATTTGTTTTAACGTATGCTTATCAATATGCATTTTTTTTGGTAAGCTGTTAACATTCAAAATATTTGCTCATTACATTATGTAACAGTACATTACATATAAAACGCTAAAAAAACCTGTCTACCTTCAGTTCAATATTTCTTTTCTAGAATTACCATCTTTCATTAATATGGAATAAAAGGTGATTTTATCTGTACCTTTTACTTCAAAGGTTGTTGACAACGTGCAGCTCCAACCAAAGAAAGGTAAAAAATTAGCTATGAAAATATTTTGAAGAAACAAAAAACTAGTGATTTATTAAACTGCAGATTGCTTGAACCCCCACATTTTTTTTATGCCAAGAAATAAGTATCTGGTTCAGCAGGCAGACCAACAGAGTGCAAATGACTCAGATGGTTGGGTAAGATATACAGAACTTTGAATAAAATTTCAAAAATAGGTATGTCTTGCATATGCAAGGTTCAGGAGAGATACCAAATCCTTTAAGAAAGGAAGTATGCCCACTCACACACACCTTTGTATAAAGAGAATGAATTTTTAAACATTGATGTGCTTTCTTATTATAATGAAGATGATCAGTGAGAAGCCTTTTCCTCTGCAGTATTTCACACAAATACTACAAAATATGCAGAAAGGAATACTAAGAACTCCTTCAAACATATAACAAGTGTAGTTCATTTTTTTAACTCTCTAGAGAGAGATTTATTCTCTTTGCTATAGAGGCAAGGATAAACTTTCCACCGTACTTGTTTTAAAGAAAAATCTAGCAGTAAATAGAAATAATTAATTATAGCCATGTAAGATAAAAGCTGTTTCCACAATGGTCTCATTCATGTCGATCTCCACATTTCAGCCAGAAAGGTATTCTTTTATACTTTTGGATGACCCACCACATTTTACTTCAGCTGAACAATAATCTCTCTCCTTTTCCTCTCAGTGACAGAAGAGTTACTGGCCTAAGCAGTCACCCAACAGCATCACCTCACTCACTTACAGAAAACACACTTACATCTGGAATTAACATCCAGGCATTAATATGATAGAATAAAGTTAAAGCAACAATATGAAAAATGGTTTATTTCTTATACTAGAAAATAAGAAAATTCAATGGAGATGCAACTTTGCATCTCTTTGCATAATGTAATTTCAATTAATTCTACAACTTTAAATACTAATGGTCTGACACATAACTAATATGCATCTCTAAAACGTCTATTAAAAAAAAGCATAAAGTACTATACAATAGAATCAATCCATTCTAAATATTGTCAAGTTTTTGCCATCTCTCTCCTCATTTACCAAACTTCTGTGAAAAATTAAAAAGAAACTGATTTTCTCCCTGTTTTGTTATCTATGCAATCAAAAGCATGCCTTTTTGCAGCTTTTCTATTTTATTTTCTTGCTGCTGAATCAGAATTACAATTGGATCTCTGTTCAAATTAATACTAAGTCCCTTTACAAGTAGGCCAAAAATCAACCAAAAGAGCTTTCAAGCAAAGTGCAATCTTCTCTACTAACTCACACAAATGGTCCCACTGCTTTTGCAGGATTTGGGGTGAAATTATATGCCTAAATTAGAAGGGCATACTACTAATGCCCTTTGGCTTTGCATCCCATTTTTCGCAGGAGCTTGTAATCACTCTGCAGTAATCTGCAATGCTCAAGTATCAGCAAAAAACTTCCAGCAGAGGTTTAAAAATTTAGTTTTCTCATTTCCCTGTTCCTGAATTTAACTTGCAGTCTCTCAGATGAGACCACATAGCTTCTCTCATAATCCTGAAGCTGCATAAAAACCTTTCAGTTCTACCAACCAACACTGACAACCTAAAGCAAGGTATTCAAAACAGTAAGAAAATATTTAAATATCTAAAAGTTTAGCTAGATAGTTTATATGTGACTAGAAAGCTCCATCCAGGTGGCTTCAGAACGACGTATAACTGTACTGTTAGACTATTCAATTACGTTTTTGCACACCTATGCAAGTATCTAACTGTGACATTTATCTATACAAATAGTCAAGTGATACTCCTAAGTTTAATTTCAAATTGTTTTTCTGCTGCTGGAGATTGGGGCAATGGTGAGAACACACCCCTTGACCTGGAAACTACTTCAGAACCATGTTCAGCAGATCTATCTGTCCACTAAAGGAACTTTTCAGTTAGTTCGATTTTTAGGAAACAAAGGTGGGAAGGGATGGGGGGAAACAACAAAAAAACAAACCCCACAGTCTGCAAGGAGGGACACTGTACTGTTTGTGATATAACTGAATTGAAAGAGTTCATATTTCCTTTCTCTGAAAAAAGCTCTGAACAGGGCCCCAGAATATTCAAGCCTAAGTCATCCAAAGTTCCCTGTTAGTTGCCATAATTAAAACTGACATGATTCACAGAAATTACTGTGTGATACAACATAAAGATTACCGTAAGAACACTAAACTCCAATAAACCATTAAGCTGATTTTACAGGAAACACATATTCAATAAAGCATTTTATACTAAGCTATTCTTAATATTATGAAATGGAGATAAGAAAAAATAACATTATTAATAGAATAGATGCTAACAGATCTCAGTCAACAATCAGCACTTCAGTGTAGACTAAAATCTACTATTACCTTCAGTGTCTGAGTTCAGTTTCGTGCTGTGTATGTAATAACACAGAAGGTGACATTTCTTCCCTCCTCTGCACTTTTCTCAGCAAATAGTATACATACATCATCTATGCATATTAAGATCTGTTACACACAGACTAACATTCTAGGAGTAATAGCTACCTAAAGTCCAACTGAGGTATATTAAATATTGAGTTGCTTTCAGTCATTGTAGACCATGAGCCATGCAACCACCACAACAGCAACTCCGAACACTGGCACCATAATGAGGTTCTTGTATTTTTGCCATGATGATTGTTCAACTTCTACTTCATCCTTTCTTCTCTTATTCTTTCTTCGCCCTTTTAATCTGTTTTCAAAAGCTTCCAGTTCAGCCTAAATGAAGAGAACCACAAGTAGTTGACATTTGTGTCAGAATTAAAAACAAGCAAATGTAGGTTTTAAATAACATTCAATAAAAGTAACTGTCAGCCAACAGAAGTTACACATCTCTTAAAGATGAGATGGTAGCACCACATCCCACAGGTAAAAAGCACTTCGCTCTCAAGTATTAAACTATTGTTTAGTTTTCTATAAAAAACTGCCAAAAATGCAGCCAATTGAAGTTTTACACGTGATTTGCAACTCAGCCTGAATATATTAAACTAAAATAGGACTGCTATTTCCACGAAACATTTAAAATACGTTATTTTTTTCCTATTAAAAACACACTTGTATTTAAGCTATTATAATAACTTATATAAGAGCACAGGCTGAAATCTTCAAAGACCTCCCCCATAATAGAGATGCATTCTCCTAAATATAAATAAAAACATAAGTAACTAAAAATCTATCATATTTCCCTGAATTCTTTATAACTGCATGCTCAGTTAAGCTTTAGATTAATTGCTACAATCCTAGATACACACAAAAATATTCCATTTGTTAAGTGTTGTAACTTAACATTCAGTCACTCATCTATGACTGTAGGAGGTATATGGTTCTTCAATAGGAAGCCAAGGCCCAAAAACGAAGCAAAGCAATTGCAAAAATAAGAATGCCAGACTTCCAACACAGAATGGCACTTTCAGGGTCTTGTCTGGAATAAGTAATAGGATCATCTCAACCCTGTTCCTCATTGCCCTTCACATTTTTTTGAAAGGGCATCAAGAGAATACAGACAAAACTCATTTGAGGGTACAAAGCTGAAATAAAACTGGAACTAGGCATCCTAGAATAAAGAGCAAAGACTGGGGTGAGACTCCAATGAGAAGCCATCTAATTGCTAGGAAAATTAGAAAAGCTGCTCTAAAGGAGACCTGAGACAGACTAAAATCAGAAAAAGTCCGCCAATTACCTGGGCTTTTGAGTCAAGTTGTCAGCTACTAGAGGAAGCATGGGACAAGGCACTGGGGGAGCACAGAAACCGGATGGAGTGAAAGGGAGAAGAGATGGGAGGAGCAGAGCACAGCAAGCTGGGACTGGCTGGACAAAGGGTGCAAGACTGAGCTGAAGCAGAGGAAACACGGACAGTGAACAGAGACAAGGTCTTGCCATGAGAAGACATAAATCTACAAGACTACTGTTGCAGTGCTGCCAGGAAGAAGAACTAAGATAATACACTAGGTGCATTAAAGAAACAAGAATATAACTGTTTTGGGAAATGAACAGAGTAGTAGCTCAGTAAACAGAATTTTCCCTTGGAACTCAAGACTGTCTGATGTCTGGTCTTCCTCCACTGGCAGCAAATTTTTGTCAGAGTTTCACAAAGCAGCTCTTACTTCCCATCCTGTGCCAGATAGCACTGCTAGCAGGAGAAAGGAACCTATTTCGATGTCTATTCCTTTGTACCTAATAAAGGCAGAAATTGTTGGCACTTCTCTGATGATATGGGAGAAGAGTTCAGACAAAGTCACACAGCCTATTTGAAACAAGATTACTTACAACTAGTTAATCCTCCCTTAGAAAGCAAAATATTTTAATGAAACAGTTTTTCAAAATCCAAAATCCAGAGGTAAGGGCAGAGTTCTTACGGTTTTACAGACAATATGGCAGTATTTCATTTTACACAGACACTAAGCAAAATTTGGGGCTTCTAAAGTTATTATACACTTGTGATCTGTACATTTTAAAAGGAGAGTGCTTCACGAATTACAACACTTTGAATTAAAATATAC
This sequence comes from Atrichornis clamosus, assembly GCA_013400975.1. Classification (NCBI taxonomy): domain Eukaryota; kingdom Metazoa; phylum Chordata; class Aves; order Passeriformes; family Menuridae; genus Atrichornis; species Atrichornis clamosus. The sequence goes on along the minus strand of WBMZ01003479.1, from coordinate 42,442 downwards.
TGCTCAAACAAAATTATATTATAGGTACTGAATTGCTTTCCTAGTGAACTCTATAAAAACTTGCCTAAAAATAAATACATCATAAAAACCCCAAAACACAGAATGAAAAGAGAATACAAGAGAGAAGCCACCACTATCCTTGAAAAGCCACCTACAGATTTTATGTAACTATGAATGTTTCTGAAGTGTCACCTCAATGATCTCTGAGTAATGGTTATGCCCAAAATTCAAACTACCTTAACTTTTCAAGCTAGACAAGCTTAGGGTTTTTATTTAAAGAGCCTAACTTCTTTGTATATGGACACATCAAAAGTAAAACAAAATGTATTTATTTGAATTGTATACTTGAATCAGTATGATGCCAAATAATGTCTAGTTTCATATCGTTCAGGCACTGGATTTTGTTCTTTCATGTGTTATTCGCTATATTCTTCCTGCACTGACAGGAGTAGCATTCCCATGGGAAAATGTAGCTAAATGAATGCAAATAACAGTGACTATACAGTCACAATGTGTATTTTCTGAAAGTGAGGATATATTTTTATTTATGGGGGAGGGGCATGCTTGACTTTTGTAATTTCTAAGGATCTGTTAGAAGTTTTTCTTTCTACAAGAAGAAACAAAAAGTTCATACAGCCCAATAAATTAGGCTTCAGGTTCAAGACACTAACTTTCAGTATTGAAACTCTAAACAATTAGTTTGAAAATTAAACCAAACGTTTTACAATGGAGTGGGACACAGAGAGAGCTTGGTCTGAGTTGTTATATAATCAAAGCTCTGATCTTTTTTTCCACCTCTAGCAATTGTGAAAACCCTGGACTCACAGAGTGCCTCTGAATTAGAAGTAGAAGAAAAGTTTGGCTGCTAGGGCCATTATGAGAAGCTTAACCAAGCTGTCTCTTTTCCACTAAGAAACAAGTGATTCCATCTGTAAATGGTATTAGCAAAAGTTGCTACCAAATATAGCAAATAACAAAATATAAATGCACAGACTTACCAGAGCATTAACTGATTTGTATATAAAAATTTTAATGAAGTATTAATCAAAGTAGGTTTAAGAAACTGTGACTAACAGACGAACAGTCTTTATAAAAGTGAGATGAAGGTGGTACAAGACGCAAACTTTTGTTAGAAGAGAGTATACTCAAAAATATACTCTTTATGTGACCCAACACTCTACAATAATGATGTCTTCCAATTTCCATCAACAGATGGCAGACAGTAAGTTAAAACTGGATGGGAACCAATGTTAGATAAAAAGGCTGCAGTAGTTGAGGTTAGCACTTGTATGCAATTCCAGAGCTTATTTATTAATTATTGCTGTCCTCTTTTTTTTAATAGGTTTTGTCCTTTTTTTTTTAAATTGGCTTTGTCCTTTTTTTTAACTGTTGCTGTCCTACTGTTTCCTAATGTGTAATATAAGTAGCCAGTCAATTAAACTTTTAATAGGCTTGATTATGTATAGGTGAAGTTTTCTATCCCTGAGGTTGCATCCATCACAAAATACATACACAGGAGCAGTTGCCATATATTGCAAAAGGTTACTACAGTTAGGCTGAAACCATGAGACTTCAGAGAATGTACAAGTAGAAAGCAATGGTGGTGTCACTGCAGAGAGAAACAATCACTGCTGAAGAATCCAGTCAAAATGATGTTGCACACTGTGTCGGTGGAGTGAACCTGCTACTGTTTCTGAGAAGCCTTGTTACCCAGACTTTACTAGAGGTACCGTAAGTTAAGAGATTTTGAGCAGAAATCATTAGTAAGTGGGTGGGATGCCTTCTGGAATGCATGAAAACACAGTGCACGACAAGCACCAGCAACTTTGAATTTCTAGCTCTAGAACTGTATGTGTGTTCTTTACATGTTTAAATGCCTATTAGCACACTTCAGTACTCAGTTGGCAGAACCAACAGACTTCCTCTGCCCAACAATATGTTTCACACATCTGTACAGAAGCTACGCTTCCTGACCTATGTGCCAGGGGTCAGCTTAGAGAACAAAAAGAATTAGATGAACTGTCTATGAGTGATATGAGGGGTATATTCTGCTCAATACTGCAGACAGCTGAGATATGAATGCTGCAATAAACATTGCATGATAATCACAAAACTGCGTCTGATCCCTGACTATAGGTGCATAACCATGCTTTTCTTGCATGATGAGAAGACAGGCTCACCTCTGAAAAACAGAAGCAGGCCTTGCTAGAGCACTGGTTGGTAGATATAACACCTCACCTTCATTAATTGCTTAGAGAACTTAACAAAGTATGCAAAACAGAAGTTGTGAACCACAGAGAAACTATCCTAGTGAGACTGGGAAAATGGCACAAGAGGATCTGTAAGCCTCCCTTGCCCCCCTTTCGATCAGGGAGCAAACCAGTGTTCTGTGATAAAATAGAGTGTGACATGCAGGTGAAAGCACAAGTGCAACCTAAATATATAAATGCTTTGATAATTGAGAAAGAGGAGTGAAAAAGCACACATTGGACTTGGAGATTCGGTGTCAAATGCTCACTCAGGCACAGGCACACATGCCTGAACTGGCTGAGAGGTGTGCAGACCTATCCATCACCACCAACAGAGCTTATGGTGTTTGCCTGAGTATGATCAGTGTCAGCACCTCCAGGAGCTGGCACAGCAGCTTTGTGGATTACAATGCCGACCACACAGCCTCACCACCAAGAGCAATTACAGTAAATACACATTAACCCCCCATTCAGAGACCCTGAAGGACAAAGACTCATCTAGTTCTCCTTGTTCTTTCATGATGGGAGGAAGAAAGGGAGCTTCACCCAATATTTAAATCTCTGCAGAGGCTATTCAGCATTCTGTGGAGTTCATGTTGTATAAAGTATTTGAATAAAATAAACAGTACTTAGTATTTTAAAAATAAACTACATTATACTAAGTTCCAGCAACACAAGGATACCATTTTGCATAAAATTATGAAAATTGTTTGGGAAAACAGGGCCTTTTAACCATTGTAAAGAATTTACAGCACATAGAGTACGGTAACAGTTGACAGGAATGACTGTGCATATCATATTACAAACTATGTATCTTTAATTGCATGTAAATTAAATTATTTACTAACAAGAACAAGGTGAGGAGGATGTGGATGAGGAAGAAGAAAGGTTAGTACCTGTTGTCTTCGCTTCTCTTCTTCAAGAGCAGCTTTGGCTTCTGCTTCTTTTATCTGTCCAGACATACAAAGTGATAAGCAACTGTTGTAAACACAGCAGCTAAACCTATTTTCTTACAGAGTCATAATTACTCCTATAGACTGGTTCTCAGCAAAAGTATGCAAACTTTTCATCATGTGAGCTCCACCATCAGAAATTCATATGAGAAGTTGTCATGGGAGTTACAATTGATAATTCTATAGAAATATCTTGTGTTCAAGAAAGTAAATTAAATGCTAGAAAATATTAAGAAAAAAATGGTGTAGAAAAAAATTGTCAATATGTAAACACACCATGCACTTGGATCTTAGCTCCTGCATTCAGTTTTGGTCCTACAAAAATAAATGAATGTGAAGCCTGAACATATACAAAAGACAGCAGGATGGAGTGGCTTCCATCTGAAGAGATGCATAACTAGGATTCATCAGGTGACTAACAGGACACCAAATCCTGAAGAGCGTGCAGATGCCAAATAGGGATAAAACATCAATAATTACTTTTTCATAATGCAAAGGCATAAAATGAATTTACCAGGAGGTTGGATCACAACAGAGGAAAGTATTCTACTCCCACAGAGTGTTTGGCTAAATCTAGAATTTCAGTGCTACAGGACATTTATAGAAGCCAAAAGTTAATGTCAACTGAAAAACAACCAGGCATGCTAATAGGAAGTAAATCCAGCAAAGGCCATTAGACAGAAAAACACCATCTCACCCTCTTAAATTCCCACAGTCAGTGATCACTAAATAACAGTACTAACAGAAAGAGTATATGGAGGAAGTTTATGTATCTCTCTTCTTGTACACGTTTTTTGAGCCTTTAGAATCGCAGTCACTTAATCACTCTACCTTACAGAAGATGTAAAAACCTATTAATAACTTGAAATGAAAAACAATCTTGATCCTAATAACTGGATGATTTGCATACCAACAATGAAAGTAGTTTACTAAATACTGTTTGCACAGGTAGAATTTGTTACAAATAACTTCCAATTCAAGAGCTTTTGATGACTAAGGAGAAAGCACAATAGACCATGCTTTAGCACACTGTAGCTCAAACATCATGCACTGAGGGCAGGGTCAATAGCATAGTCCTATTTGCAAGTTTTCAGACAAATTTTTAAATTGCTAAACCTTGCATCAAATAAAAGCATTATTGAGAATTTCATCAATCTAGAGACAAATGCAGAATCTCTTTAGAAATATGTGTAAAAAGACCTTTTCAGCCACGCACACCTGAAATCTGAAGGTCTGGTGTGTAAAAAACTACACAATAAATCCACTCGTTTATCACTGCCATCTAATAGCAAAACTTCAGCTACAAAGGAAAAAGTGACCTGCAAATGTGGAAGAGAGCAACGGAAAACCTTCTCCTTATCCTGGTGAGGTCATATTTCTGTAAGATACATAGGTATAATGTACACAGGTAGAGGGAACCTTAACCATTATAACTGCAGCATGGAAAAACATTTCCAGAACTACTTCTTTAATAAAATGCACAGTAAAAGACACATTCAATCCTCGAAAGTGCTTACTCACTAGGTGTTAAACAAGAAAAGTTTTATTAGGAGTTTTTTTAAGAGGTAAATGCACTTTGGTTTTGGCTGTTTTGCAAATGTGCAAGCTAATTTATCTTTGTAAACGTCTGCAGTTTTTAACAGATTTTTCTTCCAGTCTGGACACATTAAGCACTAATAGACATAAATAAACTACTTTCGTGAAGTGCCTACAGTAGGAGACCATTTTAGTATCTTATTTGCATAGTAACTCAGTACAGGCTACAAAAAGGTGCCTAGTAAGAATTTAAATAGAACTTTATAACTTTATATAAAAACCTCAAAACAAGACACATTGTTCTGTGAGGAAGATACACATAGCCAGATTACGCCAAACAGCATGTCTGTGGCATTGCTGATAGTAGAAACTTGCAGCCATTTGCTCATTGCATTAGGCCATTCCTTCTGTGGATACAACATCGGGGCGAGAAATTGGCAGTAGTATCTGCTGAAGTAAAACAGCACTGACAGTGCACCACACTGAGACATGCTACTGCTTCTCAGCTCATGCAGTCTACTGTGAATTCACCTTGCTGTAGTGAAGGACTGCATAACCTAGGAACTCATCTTCACATTCTTACTGGAACTGTTTGTTACGGTTGGGATTTTCTAAAGGCATATCCCAAGAGTTTTAGCATTCGACCTGCTTGCAAAGTTGCAGGATTTGGTCTGTGTGACACTTGTTAGAACTTGTCGATCAATCCTGAAAATCTGAGCAGAAGCTGACAAAAGACAGCTTTACTCACTGAATTTTTGGGTTGTACCTTTATCACATTAATACTTACCCGATAAAACCCAAGTAATTTATGCATCAATTCTTTTTGTTTATGTTTTTATAAAAGGTTTATAAGAGCAAAGCTGATATTCTGCCTCTGTGTGAGAGCACACAGCAAATTCTTTACTTCATAAAACAGCTGAACTAGGGAGAAGTTATGTTTACAGCAGGCTAAGAAGCATTCTACAATTGCTGAAAACTCTCTGTTCTTCCAGTATAGGATAACTAATACAGTGTGGCAGGATTATACTTCACACTGGACAAGTCGAGCATCTGATGGTTGCAAAACTTTTGTTGAAAAGAGAGATCTTACAACGACCTGTGAAGCAGCCTGACTCCAATCTTACAGCACTAATGACTATTTTATCATCACTGATCATCACTTGTTCTCAGTGAAAGAGGAAAGAATCCGTTCCAATCAATTTAAAGAAAAAAAAAAGGAAATAACATAATACTGTTTTAAAACAGTATTTTCTGAGTTAACAACGCTCACAAATTCCAGTCTGAAAAAATAGCTACTATCAGCACATCCACTTATGCTGCATTTCTGCAGATACTGCCTTGAAAAGTAATTGTGTTCATTTCTTCTACTTTTCTTGAAGCTCTGAGAATAAATTACAGCTACAATGGATACATTACCTCATATGCTTTCCGCTTCATTTCCTTGCATAATGCATCGCATTCCAGTGAAACCTGGCCTTCTTGTATCTTGCTGCACTGTACTTCCTGTTAAGTATAATTTGTTTGTTATAATCATTTCCATATATAAGATTTCAGTTATGTCAACTTCTTTATGAAAATAATAAAACTTTCTTATTTAGTAAAACATTGGTGTTACACATAAAATAAAGCTAATGACAGAATGTTACTTGAACCTGTAATTATGTATTAAATTGTCCTTTTCACTTTTCCTTCTTTCTAATAAGCTAAGCTGACAGGAACAATAAATCAGTAGTCCAGTTTAATTTTTCTCCTCTTGTCTCACTTGTTTGCCTTAGACAAGTAAGATAACCTTCTGAACCTCTGTCGGAAAGAGTTCGCATTCAGAGTCTCGGTAATTTCAGATACATTCTCTTAACTGGTTCAGATTACAGGGCAAGGTCTGGCCATGCAGGGGAAAAAATTAAGTAATTCTCACTCGTAGTTTCTCTTCTTCTCCTAATATTGGAGAAATTTCTTTTTAAAGTGGTTATCTGTAAGCTGAGACTGATCTATTTTAAGCCCTTGTTCTGTATATGTTATCTTTTCTCCTGCTGGGCACCCCACCTGCAAGACTTTTGGACGCACAAGATGTATCTTGGAGAAGCTAAGAACTCTGGGAAACAGCAACCTGCTTTGAAGGCTCAGAAGTTAACTGGGTTCAGAAAAATAATTTAAGCACCTTGTAATTAAGACAGATTGTGGGTTTTTTCATTAAGACATTATTATTTGTCAAGATTTCACAACATTTTCTGTTGTTCCCCTCATAATAGTTCATAACCATAGTAAACTTGTTATACTACTTCATCCTTATCTTTGTTAGAAGCTAAGGATGCTGACACCTGTACTTGCTTTTAGGTTTGCAGGGAACCTTAACTGATTATCTTGGTTCGGGTTTCACAACATCTGTGCTAATTCCACCTTATGTAAACTTTCCCAATATCATCATAAAAATGTAATTTTTATTCTCAAATCACTCCAGGTTATCTGAGTATTCTACCCACAAAACTACAAAAATTTAAGTGTGCTTGAAGAGAAAGCTATTATAAGTCAGGCAGCTAACATATTTTAGAATTAACAAGAGTTTATATTCTCCAGTGAATCTTCTGATATAGCAGCCTAGATCTGCAGCCGATGCGAATTGTTATAGCTGTACTATAGTAACTGACCCTACTCTAATCTGCCCCACCCACCCAACCCATCCATACAAGCCTAGGAACATAAAAAGAATATACATCCTTCAAAAACTGCAACTTAGAATGTTACCTTTTTCAATCTCTTACAGAGACATCGGAGTTTCACCTTCTGGCTGCAGTTCAGAGGACAACTACCTGAATGGCAAATCTCTTTACATCGGTGACCACAGGGCAACTGCAAAGAACAAAACACACAAATAAAACACACACAACAATAAAATTGTAAAATTACAAAGGATCTACAAACTTTTTAATGTCAGACATAGCAGGTTAACAGAAAACTCATTCAGTTAATCAGTCTTTTCACTTGTGAAATAACTGATTTTTTGGGGGGGGGGGGGGAATGTGTGCTTTTTATTTACTGTTTTTCAGTTCCTGTAGGATGATTTCTCTTTTATTGGTACAGCTTGATTAAAGGACAATTTCTCCTTTCACGTGTTTCAAGAACAGTCATTTCCACGTAATGAATACAACAATCACCCTCGCTATCTGTATGCTGGGGGAACACAAATGGGTAAGGTAAAAAAGCCCTGAAAACTGAAATTAAGTGTATTGTAGCTACCTGTATATTAGCTAGAATAATAAAAGAAAGGGGAAAGAATCAGAAGCTAGAATATCAAAGAAATCTTGCATGCAACAATCATCTGAACAATGCAAAAGACAAATATAGGTCACCAAATTCTTATCATGTCCAAAATAATTTCATAAAATCCTAAATTTCTGCATTTGGCAGATTATCCCATTTCTGCTATCTGAAAGATAAAGACTTTTTTTACTGTCAGTGCAAATTTTAACACTTAGAAAGAAAATATTATCATTCATTTACTGTGCTAAGAACTGAGTTACTAATTTAAATATGCTGACTGATAAGAATGTAGCAGTGCTCCCACCATTATATTAGATAAAATACATCAAGAAAGTAAACAAATTCTTTTCACTGTTAAGAACTTGACTGAAAATATTCCTTGCTCATACACATGCCCATAAGAAGTCTTCACAGTAACAACTTTTCATTTTCAATTACATAACCCCATACTGTTAATAATTGAAGGTGGAATCTCACAGAAGACATCTAAGCAATTTACTTACAGAGAGTTTTAAATCCCCAAACTATTTAAAATAGCATTAAACAGTGTTCTTTATTAAAAGTGGTATTTCACCTCTTCACTGTCATCAAGGGATTAACACAACTTGGAAAATGCTCCAAGACATACCATTTTACGATATATTTTTCACATTTATTAAAAATTCAAAATGTATACGTACTACATCACTTCATCCACAAGAATGAGAATACTAAGTAATTACCAAACCCAGGTGGGTACACTTTGATTAGTGAAGCCGGATTCTCAGAAGTCTATTGGAACTGGCTCAACATCCGAGCTAGCATCATGAAATACACACCTGAACAGAATGTGAAACTTTACGACTAGAAGTTATGGAACAGACATACATGTTTTCACGTCCATGGCAGTCACAAATTATTATTACACTGAGAGATACTTCATGGTTATGTTCAGTCTTTTAGTTAACGTTTCAGCACATTTAATACAAGATGAGAAGAAACCTTTAAGTCATGATGTTCAATCCTGAAATCCAGACCTTCTACAAGCAGGCATCTCCTATGATCCTTCCAGGACTGGATGAAGGCTCACCATGAAAACAGACCTCCATTCTGACCCTATTCTACTGTTTTGCTAAGGAGACTGCTCCAGCAGCTCACTACAAGATGCAAGAGTTTTTTTTGCATTTCCTACATTTGTTATAGCCAGTCTAAGCCATAGTTCTCATCCTGATATTGAAGTATTTCTGTCTTTTCTTAAGAGGCTCTTTATTACCATAGTATTCCCTTCACTGGATTTCAACCATCTTAAATCAATGTTTCTTGAATACATAGCCAGAAGTGCATGCAATATTTCAAACAATATCTCAGCAGGAAGGTCTTTGTGCAATGCCTTAATTGCACCTCATTCTTAGTAAAGTATCTTCCCCAAAACATCTTCAGCTCTTATTTGCATTTCTCTTTAACTAATCATTATGTGAAAATAAGAATTTTCTGCTGTTTCCTAGGAGCTTATTATTAGCTTCACATGCATGGTCTTACTGGGTTTTTTCCCTATATTTAATAACATGCCCCAAATACATGTTTTCTACAGATGCACTTTCTCAATTCTCACATACTGACAACACTCCGTAACTTCTCATCAGAAAATTCCAAAGTTTTTGGTGCCAAGGTCACTACTGAAAACAATGCAAAGTCAAGTGTCAGTTCAGTCGTTGGGAAAACTTCCTTATTGTTAGTATCTCTTGCTCTAATTTTTTCTTTAGTTTTGTTGTTGTTTTGAGGGGGGTTGGATTTTTTTCAAAAAATCATCAAATACAGACAGTGGTTTTCTTTAGCCACCTTCATCCTTGAATTAACCCTCTCCTGCACCTGAACTAGATATTCACTAAGTACCATTGATTCACTCATTCTGCTGAAGTCTTACGCACCCTTTATTCACTTTATCTGGAGGGAAAAATATATGAACTGGTCACCTTATCAAAGAAGAAATGTAGCTTTTTTCAGGTACAACCGATCATTGGCAAATATTTTTGCCTGAAATAAAAAAATTATTTTGGCTAATTTTGAAAACATGAGGGGAGACTTTAAGACTTGTACACTACCAAGGTCAGACCACCACCCAGAACATGGAGTCTAATGGTCAAGTCTCCTCACAAGTGACCACAACCTTTGCAAAACCAATTTGCTACCGCATGACCAATATGCAGCAGGCGGGCCTGTCTCCTGGCTCTCTACACAAGAGCATCATACACAATAACTCAATCTAGTCTCACCTGCAAGTCATCTCATGCTGGCCAGAACAAGCCATCGCTAGAGCTATTACTTCCAGTTTACTCTTCCGTAGTAAGTAGACACATTTTCATTAATAGTGTCAAAGGCCAAAGAGTCATGTCATAAATGACATGTCCAAGCTGCAAATTCAAGACAGTAACCCTCACCTCAACCTCTAGGTGCTAATGCAATAAAATTCTTACATTAGACACCATTACACCAAAATTTGCATAGCACAAAAGTATGTTTAATCCAATACTGAAAAGCAAATGTACACACTTAGTTCCCTGCAGAGAGCTACACAGTTCACATCCACAGAGATGCAGGGAAACTTTCTTCTTACTCCTTCCACAGCTAAACCAACACTAAAAAAATACCAAGAGAAGCAGTGAAATGAGTGGCAAAAAACATTTCCCCATGACCTTAGAAAACAAAAGCAATCATTCTGCTGCTTCTGCTGGATAAAAAACGTAATGGGAAAGGATTTTTTTTTTCCTTCTTTTTAAGTGTCCATGCTGAAGTACTTGGTGCTAAAACAGAAAGTGTGTGCCCCTTCAGATCCTTTTCTGCCATACAAGATCTCTCGTCAATACCTTGTGGACTAAAACCCAAATTGAACTGGTTTTATGTCTTATATGGCAAGCCATTAAAAGAAGGGATATAAACGACAGTTCTGAAAAGAAAACCAAAAATTATCCCACAAATGTTTTTCCCATAGGCAATGCATTTAAATCTTAACATTATACCTGATGATGATAAACCCCATCAATATTTATGGAGGCTTAAGTAAATTCCAACAGAAGGTAACAAATATAACCTTTTGATACGCATCTGATAATAAAGAAAATAGTCTGTTATTAAAGAAGACAGCACTTTTGAGCAGGAACCCCAAAAGCTAAGCACAAAAGAGAATTTTACCACTTTCAGAGACAAAACTAAATTTTTGCAATCCACATACATTTGCAAAGTGTGTTTACAGAATTACATTTTATTTCCAGAATGCTGAATTAATTTAATGTATTAAAAACCCCAAAAATATAGGCATACTCTTTACATTTATAGGATCATAGAATTGTTAAGGTTGCAAAAGACTTTTAAGATCTCTGGGTCCCTTAATCTGACACTACCAAATTAATCCTAAACCATGTCCTGAAGTGCCACATTGACAATTTTTTTGAACACTTCCAGGGATGGTGACTCGATTTCCCTGGGTAACCTAGTCCAATGCTTGACCACCCTTTCAGTGAAGACATTTTTCCTGATATCCAATCTAAACGTTCACTGGTACAGGCCATTTTCTCTTGTGTGAAAGAGACCAATCCCCACCTGGCTCCAGCCTTCTTTCAGGCGGCTGTAGAGAGCAATCAGGTCCCTGCTGAGCCTCCTTTTCTCCAGGCTTAACAACCCCAGCTCCCTCACCACTCCTCATAAGACTTCAGCAGCTCCAGACCCTTAACCAGCTTCACTGCCCTTCTCTGGACACACTCCAGCACCTCAATATCTTTCTCGTGGTGGGGGGCCCAAAACCGAACACAGGATTCAGGGTATGGCCTCACCAGTGCCAGTACAGGGGAAAATGACATTGTCTGTACTGCACTATCATGTTAAAATAAATTTATCACAATGGGGTCCCATATTTCACATCAAGACAATAGCAGAGTGCCCAGTAAAAGTACAAAGTATGGCTATTTTGTCAAAAAATGGAATAAAGTATTAAACACAGATGCTGACAGGAATAAATAAACAATGAAAACTGACAGACTTAAAATTTCTATGCAAGAATTGTCTCAAAACATCTGCAAGCATGATCATAAGAATTTAATCACCCCGATTAAGAAAAAAGTTAAATTTCCTTCAACAGGATATCTTGTTATTGTTACCAAACAAGAGAATTAACTTTTTAATTAAAGTATCTCATCTAACAGCTGTGGCAGTATTAAAGACACTGCTTTTCCCTAAAGCAGAAAGGAAATGTGAGCTCTACTATGTAATGCTAGAAGTCACTTTTTTAGTTTTATACTGCCATAGTCAAAACAAAAGCATTAAACCTTTCAAGTTTTTCGAGTTTCTGTAGCATTTTTTTCAAAGCAATATAATTTGTTTTCTTTATCCCCAAATGTACCATGGTACCTGTAAATCAAATACAGTAGCATACCATCTACTGCAATTTCCATTAACCAAAAACATCTCAAAACAATGACTTCAGTAAAATACTGTATTCTATTGAACCTCAGTTGCACTATGGTAAGATTGGAGTGACAGTGCACAATGACTTATAGCAAACATCAACTTCATCGAGCTCTGCTAATGACCCAATGTCAGCTTCTGACATGGCATAAGAAAATTCTCATGAAACACTAATTTGAAATTTACTTGAGGTTTCCAGAACTACACACAAAACCAATTCCAAATTAGTTTTGGGCACACATACTAGATTTGCAAACTCTGAATGCTCTAAACTCAGTAGTCTTATTCATCTTATCTTTGGCCAAGTTGTTTTTAAGTTCTTGTCTCAAAAGGCAAAAACTTACAAACAACAAAATTGGCTTGACCTATATATTTGCTGCGGAGGGGTTATGGTGGCAGTGGCAGGGTGATGTCTGCTAATGCTGCTCCTTCAAATTTTGTGTAGCAATGATTCCTTTAAAAGAGAACTATCAGTATAATTTGTATTATGATACAGCTAGCTAATCTTCTCAAAGTTGCAGGCATATATTTCAATTATAAAACAGAAAGAGAAAAAACACCCCTAGCACTGTTCAATATTCAGAAAAATGGTAACAGATTTTTTAGACAAAAAAAATGGTAAAAACCCATACAGTACGCATGTAGTTACCAAAGTAGGATGTGAAGAATGTAGGATGAACTGTAACACAAAGATGTGAACTACTTGAAGCAGGAAAGTACTAATAACTTCTATGTTTCATGAAAGACAGTAACAGCAACAATCACAGGAAAGGAAGAATATGCATTTTTATATCATCAATTACACTGAAACAATTCTCTGGATAGCAGAAGCTACAGAAAAACCTTATTTTCCAAAGCATTTACAGGAATAAGAATTTTAGAATTAAGTTAAAGCTTTATAAAACTAACATAGGCTCTGTTCTCCTAGGATTACTTTCACATACCACCACATTAAGAAAAAAAGACATCATCTGTGCAATGGGGCAATTCTGAGCTGCAAGCTACAGTTTGGGACCACTACTAGGCGGATTTTAAATCCCAGACTATATCTGGGGAATATGTTCAGAAAAATCACAACAGTTGCATTAATCAAAGTCAAAGATGAGATATGGGGAGAAAAAAAATCTTTGAAGAGAAGCTGAAGTATAGAATACATTGTTCATGATAAGAGATTAGAAGCACTCTTGAAAACACAGAGAAGGAAGTCTTGGAGCAAATAAAACCAATGTAACGGAGAGGGACATGAAAGGACAAAATTAAGAGGTAAACAGACAACCACATAATATCCCAAAGTGTTCCCCTGCCAGGAAGAGAGCTTTCAGACACCCAGATGAGAAAATTGTGACAGGCATGTTCATTTACAGAAAAAAATACATCAGACAGGCATCTACAAGGGCAAAAAGCAGAAGATACGTACAGAGTACAATCTTGTCTGAAAAGCAGAGGACAGAGACTGTTGGGAAAGCAGCAGGAATCTTGTGAATTCCTGCATTTACTCAAAACCAAAAGGAGTTTTCTAATAAAGATTCAAATTTGAAGTTTCTGACACTGGACAATAATGAAATTCCTGCTTTTGCACTTCAGACATTTTCTAACCCTACAGTGGGAAATGGAGTAAGGAAAGAGCTGTCATTCTCACCACAAGTAATGACAACTAAAGAACAAACCTAAAATAGTAAGTAATGCACAGACTCCTGAAAGCACACAAGTAGCACGTAATAGCAGCACTGGGAGTGACAAGGACAAAGTCATTTGGCCCACCCCTCATGTCCAGTTGTGGGTAACACTGCTGTAAGAAATCCTGAAACATGTCTACGCTGCTACTGATGAAAATCTGATAGCTTCTCCGAGCAGCTCCTGCCCTGTTCCACAAACTTTATTACTCAAACGTAGTATTCAACAGGAATCTTCTTTACTGCTGCCATTGGCTCACAGTCTAAGCATCATGCAGTAAAGGTATTATTCATCTCTTCTTCACAGCAACGCTTTAGATGTACCCAGGTATGGCAGAGAGACTAACTGGCTTGTCTTCTATTTTACACTACTTAACATATATTTCTTATGTAACTAAGACATCAGGGCATCATTAGCTCATCTCCTTTATTAAGTACAAAATTCCTTCGTCCCCAAATTGTTGCACAGATAGAGATTGCTAAACCGGCACTTAGATGAGAACAATAACACAATTCTCAGCATTTTTCCTAATCAAACAGCATCCTGTCATATTTGAGTTATAAATTCATGAGCAGTTTTTAACCATGTGAGAAGACATACTCTTCCACATTCAACCTGATCTGCGTGCTTAAACATTCAAGTCGTTAGTGCCTTGGAGACAAACCCCCGTTCCTTTAATATAACCCTCACAGTTGACGGCAATACATTAATATATGTCCTCCAAGTACAGCTCACTAACCACCTTCACATCTATCATTTAGCATATTCATTTAGACTGAGCTTCTCTAGTTTGCTTGGCCTATATTCACAAAATTCCACGATCCATCAAATCAAGTATTTCTTTGTTAATATGGCTTACCTCTTTTGGACACTGGTTTTTGCAAGAAATAAGAAGCTCCTTTTCTTTTAAATCGGCACATGTTAGTTTTCTGTAAAAGGAAAGATGTATTTGTGATTTTAAAAATGTCCAATTTTAAAACAACAAAAGTCACTACAATTAGGGGTATATTTTCAGTATATATCACTGTAAAGAACAGTGGACTGATTCGTCCACATCCTGTGGGACTAACATAAACTACCATTTTACAGACAAACCCACATAAATTTAAAGGACTTGAGGTACTTTAAAGGAAATGAACAAAGAAAAACATATTTGCATATGATGAATATTTTCAGAACAATATGCAGAGAACAATGCTTAAATCCAGAAGTTCCATCTTACAATTCGTAAAGTCTAAATTACCCTCTATCCACACACACACAAATGATTAAAAAGGTGTACAAATCATTATTAAGCAGTTTTTCAATTAAAACAGCTAGAAATTGAAGGACATTAATTGCAAAGACCTTTTACACTAACTGCACTCATTATAACACTTGTTATAAAATTCTTCTTTAAATACTCTAGAAGAAGCTTATATAGAACAAGTATTATGTAGATTACTATATATTTGTAAAACTCAAAAGGATTACCTGTATTATAAAAACATTATAAAAATAATTTCTGTTCAAGAGACTCCATGCATTTACACTAATTTTAGCAGTAATACCAAATAAAACATTGGCAAAATTAAAATAGAAAAAGGCATTGTTTTAGAAATTATAATCTTCAAGAGAAATTTTATAAATGCCGTAAGAGTTAAGTCCCATCCTCAGACATTTCAAATGATTTCCAGTTAATAGCATTCAAATGAAAAGCTGGGTTGTGTTCTGACACTTACAAGCATTCAATATACAGTACTGATAGTTTGCAGTGACACTTGATTTTAAGCATCTGGAGACATGATGGGCAATCCCCTGGATGACAGGGCAAAACACATCGGTGAGGACAGCCAGGTGGCCGGGGCTTGGTACACTCCTCTTCACACTGTGAACATTCTGGACCTGCCTAACAAAATAAAAACAAAGTACTAAAGAAAGTGCCAAACATTTGTTTGTGAGATGCCATTAATGACCTTTTATAGAGAAGAAAAAGGTGGGGTGTTTTTGCTATGGGAATCAAGCTATTCACTAATATATTTCAGAAGCAGAAGTAATTATTAAAATATGTTTTTTAAGAGAAAAGCAGAAATGCCAGTGTTTGTTGATCAATGAGAATTCTATTTTCCCTCCCGGGAATGAAAGAACCTCCTAAATATTAGTGCTTTGGAAAATGACCATTAACCCTGTTAATTCTCTACAGAAAATTATTAGAAAAAGAAGGAATTTCATATTCAAAACTAACTTATCCCACTCACCATGTTACTATAATGCTTTAGTCATGACATACTACTCTCTAATATATGGGTGGAAGGGTTGGTTTGCTTGATTTTAAGAAGCAAACTTTAAGTAACTCCATTTTCATATATGTATGACATGCTGTACTGTCTTCGAAAAAGCATCATTAACTTGGGTATATCCTGAGAGCTGCCTGAAGTGTTGCTTCTACTCCACAGACTACATAAGTCTACAAGAGCTGTGGTGTCACTCTCATTCCAGGTGATATGACCATTGGCACAAGGTGATGAACATCACAGTAAATAAAGCTTCATTTCTACTCATATTCTTAACAACACATCCAGAACCCCAGTCTGCAATCAAAGACACCCAGATAGCTTGACATGATTTATCAACTGAACCTACACAGCACAATATTTAAGGTCCACTGTCACATTCAAATGATCAGTTTCTAAGAGGACCGCCAAAGTAAAGCCAATTTATCCAAGAATGAAGCTACACAGAGCTTCCCCAAAAGGACTATTCCACGCCAACGTTTCAGTTTATGCTCATCAAAATAAGAGCATAAGAATTTGAAGGGATTTTTTTACCAGTCCCCTTTCCTTCTGCTTCTACAGTTGAACAGGTTTTGCTGAAGTTTAAAAAGAAACCTTTGTACAATGATTGTTTACAAAACTCACAAAAATTCAAATCTAAGAAAAACAACCGCAACTAAAACCATTTAGAAAACTGTGATATAACATTAAACAGTAGGTAAAAGCCTACTGTCGGCCTCTCTGCAACATTTTTCTAACACAACATGCAAAACAAACTGAAATTCCAGACAGAAAAATCACTACTCAGACATGTAAGCCAGAAATTTCATCAGCCCTGACCATACTTAGTCTACCAAAACAACAGAACAAAAGCTCTAAAGGTCAAAACCCACTTGAGTTCATAAGAATTGAAGAAAATTGAGAAATGAGATTTACCCATACTTTGCAGGTACACAGACTCCCATTTTTCTGAGAATGTATTGCCTCATTCAAAGTGGAGCTAGGAATAGTCCTGAGTCATTCACATTTTAATTGGCTTAACTGAAGCAGAAGGCAGCCAGCCTCATATAGTCCTAACTGGGGATGTTTAGCTGTCACTCTCAGTACTCACTGATGTCACTCTGTTGCTGCAGGTTACTGTTCCACCACTCGCATTAACAGTCCATACTCCTCAGACAAAATTTCCACAATCATTAATAGATTAAGTTACAGCTACAATATATAGTTATTAGATGACAACAACACTACTGCCAGGATTGGAATTCACAGGGATATTATTCTATTTAGGTTAAACATAACACCTAGTTAAATAAGGTTCTGATGAAATCAATGTATATCAAAACAAAACAAAAAGATACAGAATTTGCAAAAAATGTAATATTGTCTCAGATTTATAGTCTAAGGAAATATAGATTAGCTAACTGTCACAGCATCAATGGGAAGGGCAGCAGGTCTCCCAGTGGGATCTGGAATAGATCCTGTGCCTTCCAGCTGCAAATTCTTTATTTTCCAAGTAAAACTGAAGACAATGTATATGTGTATAAAGTACACAAAAACAAAAGCAAAAAGGAAATGAACCTACCTTCTTTCCATCTGCACTACTGTTCAATTTAGTAACACGATGACATTCTTTCATACAGGTGTGATTCTGACAATCAAGAAGCCGCCCACAAAATCTCTTACATGAGTAGGGATTTGCAGAGTGACATGGCAACGGACTAACCTAAAAGTAAAAAATAAATGTACATAGATATGCAGGTAGGGTATATATACACACATTGAACATATGTACTGTGTGTGATACATACACACACACACACAGGTTTATTACTGAGAAATTTTGGTTCTCCCGTATCTTCGCTAAAAGAAAAACCAACAGTGTAATTCCGTTTGATCTTTTTTGATTTTTAAGTATAATTTGTTCCTGTCCACACAACAACGTAACCACACACATTTGTTTTACACTGGTTATAACAGGTAAAAAGTACACTTACTTGAACAATAACTTTTGCAGCATAGTTTCCTTTTTTTTTTAAAGACTATTATACTCCCAGATCTCTTAGTGTGATTTTTTCCTTTTGAATTACACTCACACCTTCCATTAAAGGTTCCTAAACTGCTTTACTATTACTGCAGAAGACAGTTACAGTTTGCTTTCACCAGGCTGTGTTATGGTCATCATAAACCCAAAATATTTTACAGTTTCACAAACACAACCTGCAAACTAAATACTGACTATATCAAATTTAACTGCCAGGAGAGGCAAGGAGAAGTAATGGCTCCATGACAGGACTAAGATTTTAATGTCTTATGATATATTTGTACTTTCTAATTCGAGGTTAACACTCCAATTAACAGAGCTCTGTAGTACTATTCAGAGCATCTACTTAGAAGCAGTTACTCTTCATTGGTACCAAAAAGGAGCATAAACTCCTAACTAGGCTAACTAGGTTATTTCCCCAAAGTTGAATAGTACAAGTCCCTCTATATAAAAAGATCAGAGGAAACTTGCTGTTCCCATTTTTCAACCATTATATAATACTCACATGAAAAAAAAATTAGTTTACTGTGATGCTGTCAAAAAAATTGATTTTTTTTGCTTAATTTCATGATCACTTTGCAGAGAAAAACAATTTGTGATGTTATTACACAAGAGGATAATGTGACATAACTCACTTTGACTAGACAAAGGGTGTGATTTTATGTTGCAACTGCAGTTGACTGAACAGCTTTGCAGGGTACCCCTTCCTTTTTTCTCTTCCAACTCTACAGTCCTCATTGCACACCCCTACCACTTACTTTGACCAAGTCCTACCTTGTCTTTACAGCAAGACAGTTCAAATAATCGAAATGGAAGGAAAGGAAATCAATTGAAAAATGTTTCTTGACTTTTGCTAGTGGCTTGGCCGTACAAACAGGTAAGCACTGGAACTGAAACAAGAGAAGAGAGGATGGCCTTACAGGGCAGAGTGAGGGACAGCCTCCCTTCAGCACTGTCCATGTTGATTTCCCTCAATCATACAAAGTATGATTTAAATCCACTTGCCTATACAAATGTTTTCTGGGCTTCACTCAAAAAATACTACTCCACATCAAGTCACTGCAAAATCCAACTCATTCACAAGACTTCTGAACTGCTCATCCTGACTCACCAAGACTGAACAGGAGTCTGCATGGCAGGCTGAACAGCAAGCACGGCACACACAAGAGAAAACCTTGAGGCTATCACATCCCACCACTCACATCCCTATGTCTGAGCTGAAGCTAATGCTGGCTAAAACACTAGTACAACCACAGCAAGTAGTCTAAATACCTGGTTCATACTGCATCTTGCAAATATCCTACTCTGTCTCTGATGGATGTTGCCGGTGATAAAAGGAGGAAAAGCCAGCAAGCGGCAGGCCTAACAAAAGGAAGGTCTGAAGCAGAGAACAGGACTACACCCAGCATCCACACACCAATTACCAAAGCTGTTAATGTTCCCAATATCCTAACCCTTCACATTCTTCTCCATCTCTCTCCTCAGAGCATAACATCCTTTCAGTAGCAATGTAAGTAGTCGAAGGATGTTGAAAGATAAAAGGATGAAAGGAAAGATGTATTTACACATTACAATCTGCCCGCTTCTCTACCTTTCCTTGCTCACCCATTGCCATTCAGTTTTTTAAAACTACTGGTTCTGCTGTGGCTCAGGCAGCGACAGCAGAATGGGGCAGTAACAGCAGATTAGCTCTAGGATTGCACTGTTCCATAATGCTGATGAGCCTTCTCTTTACCAGGAGTTAGTCTTCCACCAAATAAGGACCCAACCACTAGCTCCAGTCAGAGCCAAGCACTTAGGCAGAAGTGGAGGATCCCTTCCAGTAGTAACCCTGAAGTACACAGATGGATGAGAGGCACTGTTAAACAAAGCCAGTGAAGCACATAAACCAGCCAGGCAACAATGGCAACTTTCACATGACTGACTGGAGGGAACATCCCAGCCCTCTGGCTGCATCCAGCATAGCTTCAGCTTGAGCTCAATAGAAGATAAGACAGTCTTCTGGAATCAACTGACACTGTAGGCAAAAACTGGAAAATTTCAATTAATTTAAACCTACATTATTTTTTTTTCCTCCACTTCTTGACAGGTCATTCTGTTGTGGATCTTATTACTAAATCCAAAGGACAAAGTAAAGTTTTACTTTCCACAGTTGAAATTAACTTCTGAAATGGCTAAATGGGGATTGGAACTCTTGCTACAAAGAGAAATATCAAAGTAGCCACAAACTCCAGGAGGCTGATGAGCTGAAGAATGAAGAAGGCATATAAGAACCATAAGTATTTTGTGAGTTGAATGAGGAAAAAAAAAGAAAATAAGAAGGCATCATTTTCAGACCACAGGTCTTCCACAGGACAAGGAACGGAAGGAAAGGAAAGAAGGACACGACAACTTTCCGAAGCTTTCCAGGAAATCTCCCAAATAAAAGCGATAAACAGTGATTAACAGATATATCAACTGGAATATGAAAATAAAAATCAACAAGGCAAGGAAATTTTGGAAACCTCTATAAGGTATTTAGCCATAGAGATGAATCTAATCAAGTTTTACATAAAATTTTACCTAGAGGCAGAGTAATGATCCTCCTCCTATAAACAAACCACAACTAAAAAGCCACTCAGAATAATAAAACATAGCATTAAATTCCTATCAAAAGAAAAAAAAAACCACCAAAGAAAAAGAGTTCTATGATATGCCCAGGAACAGAAAGTTTGATACTACAGGATATTTAAAATACTCATCAAGGAAACAAAACCAAAGCATTTTCCTTCCTCTAAAACATGTAATGAAATGAAGCAACTACAAGAGGATTATATATAGCAGATAAATTGATATCATAGTCAGTAAATATCTCCTTCTTTGTCCTCATTTACCTTGTATCAGGTTTAAATAATGTTTCCCATAAAAAGAGATTCAGAATAATTTGATGTTAAAAGAGCATATGTATATTACTGCTATGAAATTCCAATGTATGTAACAGTTAAAAAAAAAAGGTAGAACATCAAGATTTTCTTTTGGGATAGCATCAGCTGTTGATAGGTTATTTTTCTGACTTACAACCTGAAACAAAATTGAGAGCTACTTTTAAGAATCTACAAATGGAAGAATGAAGAGTTATTTATTTTTCTAAATATATGTAATGTAAGAGCTCAAACTAAATCAATCCCATAGAAACACTTTCTAAACTAAATACCAAAGTGAATTAAAAAAACCCCAACAAAACACACAGAAAAAATCCCCCAACAACCAAATTCAATACCTACACAAATTAAAATTACTGTCCAAATATTTAAAAAGTAGACAGTAGATTATACAAGCTTTTTATACAAGTCCTAAGGTGTTTGTTTTTATTCTCTTCTCTACTCATTGTCCGCACGCATCCTGATAAAATACAAGAAGACTTTATAACTTGCTTCATACCTAGTTTCTTGCTTCATACCTAGTTTCTTTCTATTTTATATCTCCTCCATTACAGAAGGTGTAACAACAGTCCAACATAAGTAGTAACAGTATAGCAATGAGCACCTACTCACAGCAAAACTTTGCTTAATAAAATAGCTACTTTTGTCACTTGTGTAAAATTCACATTTCCATGTGACAATCCACTCAGGGGCTGGAAACTACTATAGGAAGGAAGCATACATAAATGCATACAAGTGCTTGCTCCTGTTAACAAAAGTAAATTAATTTGAGGTGAGATTATCTGTTCAGAACTAATGTGGCTATAAAACACTGAACAGACATTACATATTAATTTTTTTCTTTCCAGAGATCTCAGAACAACACAAAAATGTAAAATGCACACAAAATACACTGCAAATAAAACACACTTCCCACACACATTAACAAAGCATTCTATTCCTTGACTTCCATGAAAATATCAAAGATTAGGAGACTTCATTCCGAAACTCCAGAACTGCTGCACTTCAGCAGGAAGGCAGCACCGCCCTCTGCTGGCTGAGAGCAGTAACACTTCATCTCGAGTACGGTGTAGCTTCAAAAAATCTAAATTAAATTATTATAGACTCCCAGGGATTTGTCCTTATTTTCTACACTAATCCGTAAGAAAACATGACTGAAAGCCACCGAATGATTCTGCTAAGACTAGCATGCAACAAAAAATGGATTTTTTCTAATTATTCTGAAACAAGTGGGAATAAATATGTAATAATTGTTACTATTTTCTCTAGTAAGAGTAGTGATACTGTCCTGCTGTTATGGGGAAGGACATGAACTTCACAACCATGTATATCTGAACAGGACCAAACCCTTTAACATTGTCTAGATCAAGTTATATATTGAGTCTATTCACCACAGCTTGTATTTTGTTTATACATAAATTCATGAAAGTTAGGGTGAGATTCAGTATGTCCTATCAAAAACCACGTCACTGACTCAATAAAAATTGACTAATACACCTGTAAGTTTAACTACAGAAAAAAAACCCAAAACTCATCTGTTTCAACAACGAACAGATAAGTACTGTTGTTCTTTTCATCCATTTTCAGGACATAGTTTTCTTTAGCAACTGGCAAGCTGTGAAGTAGCTCTATGGGAGCTGCATTCACAGCCTGGATGGGGCAATGAATGTGCTGCACAAACAGACTGTGACTACATGAACGTTGGTAACAACACCTGAAGATGGTGCCACAACATTATCAAGCCAGCATTACAGTACATACCAAGAGATAACTAAAGAAGGTCAAAAAAAAGAAAAGGTATCTGCAGTATTTTTGTATTTAGTGTTTTCTAGAATTTTTTACTAGGTTAAAGTGATCCTAGGTTTTTTTATAATATTGTTAGTCAAACTTTGACAGCGAATTTATGCCAAACATACTAGTAGACAAAGCCGTAATAGTAACAACTTTTTAAAAATCAGTTTAGCAACCATCTTTTAAAATCAAGAAAAATAACTTGACCTTAAATTTCATAACTTTTAGAAATTACTGTGAATAATGATGACAGATATTTAAGCATCAATTAGATTTTCTTCTCATGTAAGCGACAATAGACAGTGACATCATCTAAAACTAGAGAAGGCTACACAGGAAAAAGATAAGTTAGTAAGTAACACTAAAGAAGTTTCCACTATACTGTCTGATTTCATTCACACGTGCTTAGATCCAAGCCACATGAGAATTGTCCTTTATGACAGTATGTTCCTTATCCTTTTAAAATACAGACAGCAGTCACAGGAAAGTGTGTGACAGAGAGAGAGAATAGTAACTATAGAATGAGGGGGAAAAAACCAGAAAAATGTAATAAAAAGGACAACACAAAAATATGTAAACACAATTTAAACAACTGCAAGAATACACAAATAGCTACAGAAATCATGAGTTTAAGTTTCTGTCCACAAATTCTACAAAGTCAAGTAGTTATATATTCTTCAGAAAGGAACTAAAATACCTTCTGATATGTAAGCTCTTATGTTAAGGTTCTTTGTTGATTTTAAAACATGTATTTAAAAACTCTAGTATTTCTTTTTAATGCTTTTTGTTTTGCAGGATGAGGTATTTGCCATATTTCACTTCATAAGGCAGTTTCCATGACTCACCTCATGCTGCCCAAGACACTCCCTGTTAAAGAAAAAAATCAGAGATTTAGAAAACACGTATTTGTTTAGGGGACTTAAAACATGACAGTGCTTTTCACATGAAAATTAAAGCAATTTACTTTCAAAAAGTGCAAACTAAGAGAAAATCATCCATCTATGCAGCCCAATGCCTCCTCCTTTACAACAGCAGTTTTGATTGCTGCTGTTTTGTAATAGCAATCTCAAAATCTGTTTCACATGCAAATTAACTGTAGTTGTATATGAAATCAATTACTTTTTAGAAAATAACCTGCTTTGCTCCAAATATCATCTTTGTCTCTACTAATACATTCCATCCTATTTTTCAGTTATTTCAGAGAACTATCTAGTCTACTCTTACATTCACAGTTTTCTCCCTTTTAGAATGATTTACTGTTCCTAGGTAAGAAAACCTGCACTTGGATCAGAATTGTGAAGGTATTCAATAGTGACTCATTCACTCAAGTTATTTTGAAAAGTATCTTTTTCTTTTTACCTCTCATTTCAGATCTGTCATCTCCTTGTTTATCTACTGAAATCTTGTAAGGGAGAGCAATGAAATCGTCATGAATATTCAAGCTAAAATATGTGCAAATCAGTTCCTAAAAATTTCTAGAAGAGTATTTTAAAAAATATATCCCTGATAACTTCTCTGACACAAAAGAACTAACAAGAGCTACAGATGGTGTTCAGGACAGCAGGATACTAACAAGAGCAGCCACCTAGTGTAAGATCCAGCAGACGCAGCACAGGAGTCTGTTCTTCACACAGCTCAACTACCTTAAATCCACAGTAATCCTCCTCTGTCCAGCTAATTTGGCTTCTAGAACCTCTGCATTCCATTGTAGCACACATTTGCTACACTGCAAGGGTAAACTGCTCAACTTGCTTGATTATCTTCTGTCACGTAACCAGATCTGCAGATGAGGAATTCCCCATGGCAAACTTGCATTCAAGTTGAGCTGTAATGGTGACAGATGAACTAGCAGAAGCATGAAAAGCCAGCGAGATCACTGGACCTAAATGGTAGTAGCTAGTTTTTGTATGCTACTTGGACAGCAGTTACACGTGGGATTCTTCAGCCTAGGACCTATCTTGCTCAATTATTTTTTTCCCCAGTAACTTGGAAGAGACAAAATGCACAAATTCTGCAGATAACACTAAAGGACAGTACTGTCAACACATTTAAGGGCAGGGGTGCCTTTCAGGATCTAGACAGACAGAAGGTACAGCCTGAGAGAAAATTCATGAAATGCTGAGACACAGAAAGTCCTGCATCTGTGACTGACTAAATCCCAGGAATACTGCAGGTTTCAGGCTAGGAATATAATAGTAGCATTAAGGAGAAGTTACCAAGGTGATGAAGCCAGGCTCCTTACTGAGGTTCATAGCAGGGAAGCAAGAGACAACAATCACACTCTTAAACAAGGAAGTTCTGAGTAGAATTGATATACTTAGTGGGGTTTAAGGTCCAGCTGGACAAAGCTAGAGGAAATTGCCCTGAATTCAGTGGTGATCTGCTTTTAGCAGGAGTCTGGACTAGATGACCCCAGATCAAGGTAACTTCCAGTCTCAATGGTTCTGCAAAATCAGCAGAGCAAATAGGAAAACTTCCTTTTATCTATTTACAGAAATAGATCCTGAATACATTCCACAACAAATCTGCCTGCTCACGCTCAAAGATGCCCATTTATTAGAAAAAGACTCAGACGGTACTGCAAAACCTCAGCAGTGAAGGATGAAATCTCTACTAACATCCATGCAGAAGAGTATTATATAAACTATTCTCCATTATCATATTTGTTCAAATGCCACTGTTCTAGCAATGATTCCAAAAGCACTGCTAATTATCTAAGTTATCAGGTAATTTGCTTTGTAGTAGTGTATGTTTTTTATTATTTTGTTAATTCAGGAAACTTCTCTCATATCACTTAAAAAAAAAAAAGAGAACATTACAATTGCAAAGATTAATCAAGAGTTAGGATATTCCAGAATTAATGTGATCTAATGCTATTAGAACCTTAATTTGCCCCAAGCACTATGAAATGTAACGATGTTTCCTCTAATTAGAAAATTAAGTACAACTTTTCCAGTATGGTTCCCTTCTCACTTAGCACACTGACCTCCTCCAGGGAGGAGTCTTCAGACTAACAGAGGTGAATTTGATGTTAAAATTCAGAGGAACGAGGAGATATGCCTTGCATAATGCACGGTGTTACACAACGATCTCTGCTGAACACCTACACGAGACAGCTTCTACAGGCTTCTACCCAAACACTGAAACCAGACTGCTCATAACAATCTGACTTTTTCACCTTTTGGGAGCCTGGTTTTGAGCCCAAGTATCAGAAGAACTGAGCGGTCACAGCTCTGAATAAAAATAAAACCTATTATAGCACAATCCTATATTAAGTTCTAAACATATCTGCGTAGACAGTTAAATGGATCTACTGTCTTCCTCCATCTAGTTCTCACTTCATAAAATGAAGGAAGGCTGTTTAAAAAACAAAAAGACACTAACACCTGTGAAGTATGCAAGGTTTAAATGGGTAAGAGAACACAACACAAAAAAAGACAAAAGCCTCCAGTATTTTATTTTTCTAATAAATATTGAATTTTGAGTACTCATTCCATAATGTAAACAGAAGTTACATCAAAGTGAAAAAAATGGTGAAAAAAAGTCATCATCATGTCTTCCCTTATATCCTCAGCATTATCACAGAAGTTGATTCAGCTCAACTCAGGGAGCAGAACCATCAGTACAAGTCAAAAATAGAAAAGAAACAAGAAGATGGGATGAAAGGTACCTACCTTTCAGTGATTACCATATAATAGCCAAACTGACAAACAAAATAGCATTATGCAGAATATCATGATCCCATAAACCAAACAAGATAGAAACTTGTCATGTCACTGGTGACTATCAAGTTTCACAATTTTCATATTTGTCTTTTAAAGTAGCATTGCACACAACACATATCAGAAAGATCTAATCTTTACTATCACAATCAGTCCTTTCACACAGTGAGCACATACTACAAAAACGCCTAGTAAAGAACCAACAGTGCTTCTAGTTTTATGAGAATGGTGTTCACATAGGCTCTTTTCCTTTTTGAATGCAAATATGTTTATTTTCATGTCTATCTCTACAACAGTATAAACAGAAAAAATTTCTTTCCATATAAAATCTTTTTTTAAGTCTGTTTTCTTTTTTAATACTTACACTGGTATAGGAACCTCACAGGGAGGGCACGGTAGTGCAGTTTGAATGAAAGCTGGCTCAGATGGCTGTTCCCAAGGCCCTGCAGACTGATGCTGAGAGCAAAAGACACTAGTTGAACACAAATGGAACTATCTGCTTGACCATAAATAAATGTATCATCTAAAGAGTCTCCAGTTTTAACAAATTCACTTTCTAGTAAATAACTTTTTATTAATGGAAATCTCAACACCCCCTACAGACAAAAAATATAAGTTTCATCCTTAGCCTGGTTAGAGATAGGAAAATGAAGGCCTGTGGCATATACTGATAAAAATTAAGCACCAAGCCAAACGAAAAAGAACAGTAAACCAATTCTAACCAGTTAACAGAGGTAAAAATATTTCAATTAGTAAGCTAGTTCAATTACCATCATGCAGTGCTTGCACATGTCATGTTAAAAAATGCCAAACACTTTCTCACTTCTAACTTGTGCAAGTTTTGATGGTTTTGTAAATATCAGATTTAAAATTTTTTTTTTGTTCTTATGTTAAAAGCAATTGCTTACAGCTGACATTAAACATTTGCAATACAACTCCAACAAAAATCTTGTAATTTTTTAAGCAATTCAATTATGTATTACGAAATTACTTAGATTGCAAGGAAGGAGCTAGAACCACTCAGTACCATGCTGAGCAGTATGTGTACCTCTGTGCTTGATTATGTGTTTACTCCGAGCACCAAAAGCCTCAAAACGTAAGACTAAGGTCAAACTGATTCTCATTGTTCAGAACACAAATAATACACCATTTTTCACCCTTTACTTACTAAGCCAGTTTGCTTCACAAGTGCTTCGTCATGGCAGGAAACAGGGCACAAATGACCACATGTTAACGTTTTCTGGCAGGGCTGACGACACGGAGGACACCGCCCAAAGTGACAGTAGTGTTTCTCCTGGGTAGAATGGTGACAGGTAGGTGGCCGACTGAAGTAAAATCCAAAAATGAATCAATATCACGGCAAAAAATACGAAGTTACAGTCATTGGACAATTATGCTCAACATATAAAGAACTGAAATGAACAAGTTGTTGGTTTGTTTTTGGTTTTTAATTCATTTACTTCTCACCTTCAACAGTGGTTAACATTACAGTAAAATTAGACAGGAGTTCTAAATAAAATTAAAAATCAAAATTGGTTTTACATATTCAAACAGCTGATTCAATCCTAATTCTACTCTGCACTAAGTAATCTTCTACACCCCAGCACAAAATATTCTTTTTCCTTTTGCTAGTAAAGTTTTCTAGATAAGCTGCCTCATTGAGGTAGTTCAAAATGTACCAGAGATGACTTAAAGAGGACTTTGGACTCTTTACTCTGGACTACAGAGCTAGAAGAGCTTGGTGAAACAGAACCTCCCCCTAGGAGCAGCAAGCTTCTCGTGAAACCTCAGTGTCAAAGAGGTATCTGATAGGAAGGATTATTGCTAATCTCCATCTGCACAGTCAAGGATACAGAAGACTGAGAAGTAATAGCTGTAATCAGATAAGGAACAATTTTTGCCTTTCAAGGTATATATTTTACTACTTTCTTTACGGATACTTTAAACTCCACTTAAGAACATGAAACACATGCACTTTCCATACTGACCTGCACAGCTGCTTGCATTTGGGAGGTCTGATGGTACGCTCTCTGCCACAGGGCACTTTAATGACAGTTTTTCCACAATTGCATTTCACATCAACAGTCTCTGGACATGGATTACAACTACCTAAAAATAAACATATTAACAATATGACAATCAAGTTAGAAATAACCCTCTCTTAAATTTTGAAAAGAAGCCCAGTCATTTGGTTCACACAACACGGGTATTTTCTATTTATATTTCAGTCTTAGATATATATGAAGACATGTAATCTTTCATCTAAATTCAAAAAGATAACTGACACTAAAAAACTGGCACAATAAAATTTTCCAGATTTTGTACAATACTAATGTTCAGCCTATCTGTAATGAATGCTTTCTTAAAACATCCTCCACCTCTATAAAGCTACTCACATTACTACTCTGGTGTATTTTAAAAAATATATCTGTAAAAGATCTATGTTTGGTGTATGGTGTGGCTCTCCCACACCATTTTTTCATCAAGCACCAACTGCTAAGTTTTATTACTGAGTAATTAACAGTAAGAATATGAATCTTCTAAGAAAAGTAAATTTAGATGTGTGATATTGGCTTACTAAACATGTTGCATGCTGAAATTTTCAAGAAGGCAATACTCTGAAAGAGTTACTGACAGAAAACATTTTACGCAATTCTGACTTGTTGGCAGGATCTGAGAAGCAGCATTCAAGAAGTAGATGTCTCAATGGCAAAAGGCTGCTGAAGAGAAAAGGATGGAAGCACTACAGTCTTTATATTGCAAAGAAAATTAAATTATGATATAATAATCAGCACACATAGAATCATGGAACAGTTTGGGTTGGAAGGGACCTTAGAGATCATCTAGTTCCAATCCCCCTGCCACGGGCCGGCGTACCTTCCACTAGAGCAAGTTGCCCAAAGCCCCATCCAACCTGGCCTTGAACACTGCCAGGGATGGGGCACCCGAAATTTCTCTGGGTAGCTTGTTCCAGTGCCTCATCACCCTCACTGTAAAGAATTTCTTCCTAATATCTAATCTAAATGTACTCTTTTCTCATTTAAAGCCACTCCCTCTTGTCCTGTACCTACATGCCCTTGTAAAAAGTCCCTCTTCATCTTTCTTGTAGGCTCCTTTCAGGTACTGGAAGGCCAGAATTAGGTTACTCCCAGAGTCTTCTCCAGGTTTAACAATCCCAATTCCCTCAATGAGCCTTTCCTCATAGGAGAGGTGTTCCATTCCTCTTACCAACTTGGTGACCTCCTCTGGATTTGCTCCAACAGACCCTTCCCGTGTTGGGGACCCCAGAGCTGGATGCAGCACTGCAGTTGGGGTCTCACCAGGGCAGAGCAGAGGGGCAGAATCCCCTCCCTCTCCCTGCTGGCCACAGGGCTCTGGATGCAGCCCAAGACACATTTGGCTTGCTGGGCTGTGAGTGCACACGGCTGGGTCATGTCCAGTCTCTTATAAACCAACACCTGCACGTCCCTCCCAGCAAGGCTGGTCTTGATCTGTTCATCTCCAGCCTCTGTTGATACCAGGGTTGCCCTGATCCAGAAACAGGACCTTGCACTTGACCTTGTTAAACCTCATGAGATTCCCAAGGGTCCACTTCTCAAGCCTGTCCAGCTACTTTTGAAAAATAAACTTAAGGTCTAAAGCTATTCTATCCAGAGTGGCTAACATGTGTACAATTCACTTAAATATTCTGTTAACAAAGACAACTGCCTACATACTCAAAAATATGGAAGGGCAAAGATCAGAGATTCAGAGAGCCTGAAGTTAGGAGGAGAGCACACTGTTCTCAAATCAAGTGTCATAATGTACAGTAGGAAGCAAAGCACTTCTATTCCCTGGCAACACACTGTAAATTTCAACAAGCATGATAAATATTTAAGAAAAAAAGATAAGCAGAAAAACCAAACCACAAACAGAATAGATTAAGTTAGCTTTTGTTCAGGGACCCCTGCTAAAAACCAAGTGTTTATTAAGTGCAACCTCTAATAATGCTGAGATAAGGTTCCTTTTAAAGGATCCCATCTGCGAAGTTATTTTCTACAAGGCATCTATTTCCTTTAACATCAGTGATCACTGAGATCTGGCAGCTCATTGCAAAATTAACCTGACCTGGTATTACATACTAATGACAAAATAATTATTCATAACTTTCAATAGTTATTAAAATATTGGTGTATATACATGAATATAAATATTTTGAAATAAAAATAATCGCCTTTATTAGGAATATTTTAAATCATTCATCAAGGTATTACAAACTGTACTAGACTGTATTTTGTTAATGCACAGAGAAGACAGAAGACAAAGTAAGTTTATCTGGTATCATAAGTCATTAGTTTCATTATATGCAACTTTAGTTAGTAAATAGACAATTATACTCTTGATAAATTACTCTTCAAAGTGTATATATTTCATATTTACATTCTCAAAGACCACTTTTGTTTTCTTACAAACATTGCATTATTGTTTTCATGTTGATTATTAGAAATCTTTGTCACTTTTAGCCAGGCTGTAAAATGCAAGCGGCATCAAATAAAAACAGTCATTCAGCATAAAATGTTTATGCTATAATGCAGTATTAGCTCCTTAGTTTTCCAATCATAATTTTATTCTGTGATTTAGTTATCAGCCAAACTAATGTGGAAAAACAATGTTAACAGTTTTCTTCTGACAGTACACAAAAAATTATGTATTTCCAAGATTTTGGAGAGGTACAGGGGATGGAGAAGAAAGGAAAGGGAAAAAGGGGCCCAGTATACAGAGAAAAAAACCAAACCACTAGTTTGTGGTGACAGATTTAATATCAAGTTAACTGGTACAACTACCACATTTACCTGTCCTCTCCTCTTAAGAGTCACTGCCTCAGAAAGAAGACTAGCTGAACAAGTTGTGAATTATTTCCTAAGTTGTTGCAATTTATACTTCAGAATACTGAAGGAAATTATATAGGTTACTTGGCTGCTGTTTCAGTAGGGCAGCAGCTTCAGAGGGGAAAATTGCTGAGAAGGCAGATAATTTTTCAGTCATTCCAATTTAACCCCCTACCAAGCAGAAGTCAAAGAAATCTGCCCAGTAATTTTGCCAGTTTTCAGCATCTTTTTAACTGAAGTCACTGGATTCAGAAGCAAACCTTTTTCTTATCCTTCTTATAGTCAGTAACAAGTTCTTATTTTCTTTTATCAGTAGGATACCAATATACATTCAAATTCCATCATACTTTTTTTTTATTTTGACTTGTACCACATGTTGCATTCCAGGATTTTTAAAAACCATCCAGACTAAATCAGCAGCAGTCATTTCTGTATGTATTTGGATTTTGTTATGCATATTCAGTGAACAGAATTATTTGGGAAAAGGAAATCTAGCCATGGCTTTTGAATTACACAGCTGGAAAGGAGACAAGAGCATTTTCAGAGGAATAATATTAAGCAAAACCACCAGATAAAAACTCAGGTTGCTATGTAAGTATGTAAGTCCTTAAGTTCTAACCAGCACTTTCAAACACACTGCTCCCACAAAAAGCCCACATGCAACAAGGGGGAGAATTTATTAAGCACCACACAGAGTCATGTAGGCATGAAATTTGGCAAAAATAAACAATATTCCATCACTACAAGGATTCTTCACCTGTTCTTACCTCTGTGGCAGCCTGAAGGACATTTGTGATTTCTGCAGCCTAGAGTCCGCCCGCAGATTTGATCACAAGGCGGACAGTTTCCAGAACAGCACTATTAAAAAAAACCCAAAAACTCTATTTAACTGGTAACTGAGAAATTTCTGGTATACATCTTCCCTCTTCTACTAATTTTTTCAGTACTTATTTTTAAAAAGTCAGTGCCCTTTAGTCAAATTTCCTCAAACTCATTCCAGAAAGAAGGCCACCTGTCAAGTGGTTTTAAAAAAAATTTCAATTTGTAAAATAACAACACATGTTTGAATGCATCATTTCAACACAATAAAAAGGCAGAGGACTTCAAAAAGCATAAGAACACTTAGAAGTTCAAATTATTGTAGTATTTTAATTCAAACTAATTTCAGAGACTAGAATATTCAACATTTTATCTCATTACTCTGCAATTTCTTCCACTTTTACACTATATTGTCCTCAGCACAAGAATGTTGCTAACCATATTTTTTAATACATGTTTTACCTTTGCAGTAAAGGTCAGGTGACTTCAGGACCAGTTATCTACCTTCTATTCTGATATAAATTAGTAACGTGAAAGAATCAGAACATTTCACAAAACCATCACATCGGTGGATGCCAGGTCAGGAGAGAACACCATCTTTTCTATTAACTTGAAAGGCACCCTCCTTCCAACAAGAAACCTGTATTTTTTATCATAGAGATGTCAAGATTGCATTTACTTGTTTTGTCATCTTTTCACATGAGGTAAATTCACTGTAACAACAATGATCAAAAATACCTAAGAACAAAGTTGTATTTTTTCATGCCTATTTGTAGTAAGTAATATAATTTTCATAACACATTAATTCAAAACCAGCAGGCAACTTTCAGGCTTTCCTGAATGAATAAACTGAAATGATAGTTCTAAGTATCAATTATTAGTTTTGACTTCAAATAAGAAGCGAAATAAAACTCCAGTTCCCAACTGTCAGACCATTGCTGCTTGCACTCGTGCATACTAGAAGTTGAGATGGAATGCTGGGCTGTCAAAAATAAAAGAGTATGTTCCTTACAAAGTTGTAAGTTATTCCCATCTCTTTCCACAATAAATGGATTTAACTACTGCAGAATGCATAAAGCATCAGTAACTACTCAAGAATCTGAAAGCAAAACTGCCTACTGGAACTGGAACTGGAGAGTTGTCAAAATCCCTTCCCTGTTTATAAGGCCAGTGATAGCATCCTGTTACTTGACAGCATCCTGTTAAGAGAATTCTGGTACACTGAAAACTAGTTTGAATGACATGGAAGAAAACTCCTCTTTCTATACCATAACATGAGGTGCAGCAACAAATTGATGTGATTTTATCTAGATCTTTTAAAAAGTGATCTAGACAAAACATTTGAGAAAGATTATCTCTGGGCACTTACCTTCCTCCGACACTGGTGCTTTTGACAATCCCGGATTTTAGTACACTTTGTTTCACACAGATACGGCTTGTGACACGGCATGCGCTTGGTGTGCTTTCCACAGCGACACTGTTTTTCAACCTCCTGGGCAGCAAGACACGGAAAACAAGCACGGTATTTTTAATACAAGAAAGAAAGAAAAAAAAAGGAAAATAAAACATTCTACTACAATCTGTAAAGGAAAGTTCAAGGGAAGGTAACATTACACTGCCACCACCACACAAATGTGTATTGCAAGATGTCAAGTGTAAATGCAAAACAAATTCAACCAGAGAGTACCTCTCCTGCACATTACACTAGATTCATCCATCGTGTATACAGATAATATAAGAACTAGGTAAGCAGGTTTATCTAAGCTTCATCATGGCTATCATGCCTTAACTACTTTCTAGACTTTGTAGCCAAAGCTGGTTCAGGAAGAGACACCTAAGAACAGAGAGAGCATGGCTTTATAGGCCAGACCACAGAAGCTCCAGAGATGTTTAAAGTAGAGCAAAACTTTATCTTCTTACAAAGAAGAAAATAATTTTATGTTACAGCACTTTCCATTTCACTAATGAAAGAATATCATAATACAAACAAAGCTAGAAAAGATGGAGAAAAAATTAAGTGTCTTTTAGGGCATAATTAGTTTTAAAAAACAAAACAAAACAAAAACAAGCCAAAGCAATAAAATACTCATCCATGCCTCAACTCAGATACATTATACTCAACTACTTATTCAGAAGTGTGTTGGGGTGGGAGGGGAATAACAAAACAATGTGTTGCTTTTAATAAACACAAAGTCTTAGATTTTGTGATAGGTATTATTTCATTTTCCTTAGGAGACCTGCACTGTTCCAGGCATGTAGTTCAAAAACCCTAACAAAATGTGAACCTGTTACAGTAAGACTAACCTGTCTGCATATTTCACAGGGACCCCGATGACAACGTTGTGAACATTTATGGATGCCACATTCCAGAACTTTGTCACAACTATCACCACAGGTGGGCACATCTTCTGTACAAGGCAATGTAAACTCTAGATGAAGAGATAAAAGTACAAGAAAACATTTAGGAAAAAAAAAGCAAAAATACATTCAAATGCCAACTCTCTCACATTTTTTAAAAATCTTTTTTAGAATTACTCAATTATTCACATCACAAATTAAACCCCTGGTCCTAAATAAAAGCTGAGAAAGTTAAATATAAAAAGTTAATATACTGTCACAGTTGACTGTAAGAGCTTTTTATGGACCCTGCCCTGCAGAACTAACCTAAACTATTGACTGTGAAAGACTGGATGACTTTTTATTCCTTTTGTCATTAAAAAAAAAAAGTGCAGCTTACTTGTTTTTCCACATGGGCAGGACCTTTTCCCAGAACGAGGACAGTCTCCACAGGGACCAGCATGACAAACTTGTTCGCATGTGTGATTACCACATGGCAAACATCTTCCACACACCTGGGAACTCAGAGAAACCAAGTGAATGCAGTGTAATGGAACTACATACCAGGACAAAGCAACTCCGGGGGAAAAAGCAGCAGTGAGACACTTCTGAATCGAATTTAACTTTTTCTGAATTTTGTTAACAAATCTTATATTTGTTGAGTTCACCAAATAAAACTGATAATCCCTGCAGTGATGTGTTTACTGAAGAGCGAGTGGTTCAGAGAACCTGAGTAGTCCCAGGTCTGTGCTGTGCTGCACGTACACCTTGGGAACGGGATAAACTTATCGTGGCAGAGGAGATTGAAGGCAGCTCCCACTTGGTACCAGTGATTAGCCTGCCTGCATGTCCTTGCCTTTATTTAAAAGTGCAGCGAAGAGTTCTCATCTGAATATCCTTTCTGTTTGACTGTAGAAATTAAGATCAAAATGCTTTCTTGTAAGAAGATCCTACAATAGCTTCAACGACCAAAAAGGGGTCTGCACTGCATGCTGCACATGTATCAGAGGCCCATTCAACCCTGCACAGCTTGGGGTTCCAAATATCTAAAGAGACATATTAGTTTTTGTATTATACTCCTTTTCTCTATAGTGTTAGCTGAAATAAAATGCATTTTAATTGATACTTCACAGAGGCCAAGTGCCTTCCTTACTGGGATCAGAATGACCAAGCACCTCTTGGTGCAGCCTCCCTACCATCACTTAAATTTTTAAATTACTTTTATTTTTAACAGTCTGTAAATCCATAGCCTTGGTCTTAAGCACAAGCTGTAAATATACTTCAAAAAATGAATCACAAAGGTTTCATTCTGTTACAGTCCTAAGAATAAATAAGCATGAAACTCATGTCTACTAAGCTGTGGTTTCATTTTTATTTTTGAAGGCAACAGCTGAAATTTCAATCTCAAGTATAAGAAAAAGAATCTACGAAGTTAAATTCACAGCTAGTTTAACCCTAGAAAAATTCCAGAACAGTAACATTTTAACTACAATGAGAAATTAACTTGGCCACCAGTTACGTCTGCTCTTGAACACTGCTGTGTATGTTTTTGATTGCACTTTCAAAAGTTAAAAAAAATTTTGTTACTGAATATATTTTTGCAATCTTTAATACACCAAGTAATCAAATTTTATAAAGATGAGAAATTAGTTAAAAGGGATAGCTTCAACATACCTGATCACACTGCCACTGAGGACTTGCACAAAGTCTCTCTGCTGTCTGTCTTCCACAGATACATCGTTGTTTACTGACACGTGGACAAGGCTGACAATCTCCTGTACGGAATTACAAAGTGACATTGAGAGTACGAATTGCAAAAGGATGACGCATCTTAACAACTGAAATAACTACTGCTCTGAAGTTTAAAAGGGCAGGCCTACCTGCATGACAGGAATTCTCACAAGCATGTTGTCCACACAGCAGTGTTCGTCCACACGGCAGGCGACAAGACCACGCCTTGGCACTGCACCTTCGGGGCACTGGCTTGGCTTTCTTACAGTGACAGGTTGTTGTGACCATCTTGGGGCATGGTGGACAGGGTCCTAATTACAGGGAAAAGAATATCTTTCTAATGGTCACTCAGCAAATGCAGCCTTGACTACATTTCTTTTACTCCGAGAATTTTAAATATACTTAACAGATTTTAAGTTAAACTGTGTAACAGGTACCTAAATACAGGTCACACAACCAAGAAACACAAAGGATTTACCTGGATGACAAAGCAGCAAACATTTATGACCACAGGAAGGTTTGAATTCCCTCTCACATATCTGACCACAGGAATGAGGTACCAGCCATGGGTCCACTGTTGGATT
The DNA here is from genome assembly GCA_013400975.1 of Atrichornis clamosus. Classification (NCBI taxonomy): domain Eukaryota; kingdom Metazoa; phylum Chordata; class Aves; order Passeriformes; family Menuridae; genus Atrichornis; species Atrichornis clamosus. The sequence continues at coordinate 5,269 of WBMZ01003479.1, read as the reverse complement.
CTCCACTTTCCCACAGTAACAGTAATACCTACTGGGAGTTTCAGAGCGTTTGTATTCAAACCTACATTTTGGACTACAACAAGGCAAAGAGGAGCAAAAAGAAAAGCAGATTTTTAAAAGAATTTTTTAAAAAGAAAAAGCAGGTTTTATCATTTTGGCTTTCCAAGATTGTTTCCATGCTACCAATTAACATTTTTACCACTACTGTAACGAATAACAACAACATACAATAATATATAAGATCTTTCTGTACATCAGATTTTACAATACATTCATGAAAATGTCTAAGGAATTGTCCTGTCAATGAAATTTCTTCTCTCTAAGAATATATGTAGACAAAAATTCAGCACAGTAAAAAACACAACAATTTCTATGTCAATCAATATCAAAAGCATGTATGCAACAAAGAGTTAACCTACTTAAACAGAATCAATTAAAAAAAACGGATTAAAACCCAGGACTTTACTAATAGCAGTCTATTAGACATGTGAAACAAAGTTTAGCAATGCTATTAGTACTGCACAATAATTAGAATTATATCTGAAAAATTTCAGATTCAAGATGCACACCTTTGTTACCCTTGATGTTTGCAGAAATTAAAAAATACATTATTGCTAAAGGTAGAGAGACACTAGAGGTCTGGAACTTTTAAGTGCCACAGGCCCTACACACTTCCACACACAAGCCATGGACAAGGAAGACAACACACGGAAGGAGAAACAAAGCTGTTCACATTTCTGGCTACACAGGGGAAAGACAACAGACAAGGAGCTCCCCCTCAGAGAAGAATAAGGACTTTGAAAGATGTATGCACCCATTTTTTATCACATAAAACATCAATTTTCCCCAATATAATACATTACAGACCACAAACCTTTTCTCAACAGTGACTGCATGTGATTAGAAGTAAAATAAAATACCATTTGTCTTGAATGTCTTCATTATAAACATTATATTTAAACACAAAACTAGTTTATAGTAGAATAGGCATTATCAACATCATTATTGAGATGCTGCCAGGCATCAACTGGTATCTTATTTCCTAAGCAAACCTGCTTAGGAAATTTATTCATGCAGTGACATTATTACCCTCTTCTTTACACAATCTCCAGTAAAACTGCAAGACCTCACTTAATGCTTGAATTATAGAGAGACTAAAAAAATAAATAATAAATGCCTAATCTTGTTATTTTACTATTTTTTTACACTTATTTCATGATGCCAACTTTAAAAGTGAAAAATACGTAAAGCGATTCAGAAATAAATATTAGAAGCCGAGACACATGATAGGTAAATTACCTTCTCAGAGGTTAAAACAAATTTGATGCAGCAAGATTTTAGTATCACTGGGAAATATTCCTGAATCATGTTAATGAAAACTTAAAAATAATTTTAAAACGCAACAGAAAAGTCAGTCTTCTAAAATCTTTTCTTTTTGGTGTGCACATCATTTACAAGTACCATTCCTTTCTAAAGTAATGTCAGTTGACATAGTTTTCACAATAGAAATAATTTTGTAAATGTACCATGAGGAGCTCACCATGGCCAGGGGTAATCTTTCTTCCCAAAATCATCATCTGTCAAAGGAGAAGATACAAGGAAAAGGCTGTCCTTGGCCCACTTCTGGATGCACACCAGATGAAATATACAAAAGCATCCACAACAGCTCCAGACCTAAAGATATTAAGTGTCAATTACTTTAAATTAGGTTCTTTCTGTTTCCACTGATGAACATCCGTAATATCTAAAGAAATACAAGCTTGTTCTTTTTCTCTTTAAAAAATGTTTTTGCAAAGACAGATTATACCTATTGTTAGATCAATACAGGCAGTTTTATTGTTACAGAATCACACCTATAACCTTTTTTCCAACTCCTGTGGGAAGTTTTTGCCATGGCTTATGGAGTCCAACATACTCAGATAATCAGAAAAATATAGATTTAAACACACTGTTGGAGGTCACATGGCACAAACTCATGCCCGAAGGACTACTGCCAACTTAGCTCTGTTCAATCACAGCTTTGCCCGCAAAGTTGGAAGGTCCTGAGGGATGGGGACTCCACAATCACCCTAGGCAAGCTACTCCGAGTGTTACACTGCCTTCGTAGTACCCAGTCTGCACCTCCCAACCCCCAGTTTGTGCCACGGTCCCTTATTACATCACCTGGCACAATAAACATGACTTTGGCTTTACCCAAACCATAACAATTTGATACGAAAAGTGCAGCAGAAAATTGTAAACTTTTTTTTAATAACTTAGGACGGTGTTATGAAATTATACGGTGAAAACACAGAGACTTTCCCCATTAAGTTATAGAGGAGAAAGTAAATGACGTAAGTTTCTAGAACTACAGTAACTAACTTCCCAAAAATAAAGCTAAGCAGGACACAGTATATGAACAGACTTGGCTGAAATGTTACAGATTCAAGATAACTAGCAAACCACTGAGTTATAAAAGGAAACTTCCAAGTTACCAAATCACCTCGCTTCTGCTAAGATTAACTCTATCAAGAGCCACAGAACTTCTAAAATCAAGCTGAACGTATTCATTAAGGTCTGAAAAAATATGGATTAAATATGTGAAAAGTTCATACAAAACATATTGCTTTTCTTTTTAGAAAGAAGTTACTGACTACGGTTTCATCAGGTACTTGTAGTCTGTGTATATCTACCATAACAAATTAAAATATTTTCTGCACTTTTTGCTGTTAAACATACAGTTGCAAACATGTTTTTGATTCAAGTAACTATAACAGAAATAGGAAAATATACTTGTTTGGAAATCTCTCCTCTATAAAATGCACCTATATGAAATAGGACAAACATCTCTGACACACACATTTTTCTTTTACTTGGTCAGCATTTGGGGCAGCAAAGTTTATCTTAGCTTCCCTGCTTTAAATCTAACAATACTATCTCTTAACTTCCTAGTATTTCATGCTTTGATTTACTACTCCATAGCTTATTGAATACACCATTGCAAGCACTGGCATTCAAGTACCTATTTTTTTCATCTGCTACTACCCAAAATTTAAAAATAGCAATTTTACACTATGATAACAAACGTGTCAAAAAAATTTACATATTCTGATTACAAGGTACATATATAAGCACTTATGCCTTCAAGTGTTTCAAAATCCAAAGATGCGTTTAATACTCCTACCATTTTAAAGCTATCAATCACAAGAATTACCTCAATAATATAATTCAAGTTATTCAGACAGTTATATTTGTTTTATTCTAAAAGATTACTGTAAAGTACTTACAGCTTGGTTCCTTTTAACTGAAGCAATGCAGATGAGACATGTCATAGCCCCTGACTGAAAAGCCTCATTCATGTACTGTCTTGTACGTTCCAGTTCACTTGCATCTCCATCTTTAATGTATAAAGATTTTTAAAGCAATCAGTAATGTTTGATCTGCTATTTTGTACATGTTGAGACTGCTGCAAAAGTACTTTTTCTCTTAATAAAGGCCAGTCATATATTATTATAAAACCACATTTAAGACAGTTTATACCATTGCTTCTGCACGAGAAGACAAGAAGTATTGCCCGCATGCATTGCTGGGAACAAATATTTTTAATGTAAAAGACATCAGGATAGAGTTCTTTCCTCCCAATTATGGATAAATTCTAATAGACAATGATACAGCATTGGTTATGCTTTCATACCGAAATAAAAGTCAATAAATGAAAAAAACATTACCAGTTTGACTGGTGTAAATGGTAAATGTTTTGTCCAAAATCTTTCCTTGTTTTACTTCAGCATCTTCATCATCATCTTCAGACGAGGAGCTTAACTGGTCTTCAACTAGCTTTTTTGCTGCAGCCTGATTAGCCTTCTTAATTTCATCAAATTTCTTCAGTGAAGATAATTCTATTAAGAGAAAATATTAATAATGATTAATATCATGATAGTTAATTGCAACACCACTCTCAGTTCTACATACATTCAACTGTCCTTTTCTTTAAAGAGTTTGCTGATTTTATTTTTTTTAAGAGCATATCACTACATTTTCAATACCATACAAGAAGAGACATAAATTGTATTTACTTCTTTACTGTGCATTATCATAAAATTCACAGCAGGAATTGTTATCTGTCAATTACTGCTGACAAATCCAACCAAACATACCAGAATATAATAATGCTGCTTTATGAAAAGGATACCTTAAAAAAATCCCACACATTCCACACAAACACAACTGTCATAGCATGAGGAAGAAAAAACAAACCATACAATTCTTGACAGTTATAATTTGCAGATACTTTACAGGTAATTCTCCCAGCATTTGGTATTTCTTAGGTTATGACTCTCACTTATCTCCCTCAAATTTGACAAATCTATATTGCGATAGTGTGTTCATGCTATTTCACAGCTGGCAGCACTAAAAGTGAACAGGTATTCTAACACAAGCTTTTTCTGAAGTTACTGCATGTGAAATAGAGGAAGGTTCTCACATGGAAGAACAAAATTATATAACTTAACAGAGTCCACAATAAATCGAAGTGCCTTTAAGACAAAATACGATGGCAATATAAAGGTCTTCAGCAGATAACTAGTTTTCCATATCAGACTACTGGACCCAATATATTTACCGGGGTTTCGTCAAGCTTTGTTTTAAGGCTTAAGAAACCCTCTTGCCATTTAAAAGAGCTCTGATGTATTTTACGAGGATGAACTCCTACTCACAGCTGCCCTCTGCCCCGAAAGCGCGCACCTTTCCCAGACTGGAGCAATGTGCTTCCCTGACCAGCGCACCCAACAATGTCACTACCGGGCAACTCTCCTGGCTAACTCTCCTGGCTATTTCCAACCGTGCTAAGAAACATATGTTTCATGCATTACTTCACACTTTGCTCTTCTGCTCCAAGGGCACCGACTGTGCACCCCGGCGAGGGCACAGCCCCTCGCCCGTCGCCACTGCCCGAGACCTCCACCGCTCCCCCCGGCAGGAACCTGCGAGCAGGACACGGCACATGGCCCACACCCGCTGGCCACCTCCTAGAAGAGCGGGAGGGGGGCAGGGGCCCGCCAGTCTCCCTTCCCAGCGACGCCGGGGACAGCTCCGACCTGGCCACCTGATGGGGCTCCGGGCCACCCCCGGCTTCCCAGCCCGGGGGCCCCGCAGCCCGGGTATGGAAGAGGACGCGACACTCACCGCTGGCCCCCTCGCCGAGAGTCCCCGCGGCGGCAGCGCGGGCACCACCGCGGGCCCTCGGGGCCGGGGGCCGAGCAGCCGCCCCAGCGCGGCCGGCGAGCTCGTG